>JAPKLW010000292.1:502650-639482 GCA_026898455.1 Plectranthus barbatus | reverse complement strand
CATTTAAGCACTTATATACTTGAATCCCGATCAACCCACAACTTTGAGCACGAATGAGTAAAACATACTTGTACAACTCATTGAGACGATCGATTTGGTACAAGTAGATCTCGTACAAGTTTTTGAGGAGTTTCATAGTTTCTTGATCGAGATATCGTGGTGTGTACCGACTCTTTATTTAACTACTTGTAAAGTTTATTACCGATCAACCCACAACTTTGATGCTCGAATGTGTGCAACAGACTTTTAGAACTAATAAAGACTATCGATTTGATACTAGTTTTCAAAGAGTTCCATCGTTTGTTGATGGAGACATCATGGTTTGTACCGAACTCTTCATTTAAGCACTTTTATACTTGATTCCCGATCAACCCACAACTCCGAAGCACGAATGTGTAAAATATACTTGTAAAACTCATCGAGATAATTTGTTAATGGAGATATTGTAGTTTGTACGGAACTATTATTTTAAACACGTATAAAGTTGATACATGATCAACCCACAACTCCGATGCTCGAATTTGTGCAACATACTTGTAGAACAAATTAAGACGATCGATTATGTTATCAAATAGTTCCATCTTTTATTGATGGAGATATCGTGGTTTGTAGCGAATTCTTCATTTAAGCATTTATATACTTGATTACCGATCAACCCAAAACTCCGAAGCTTGAATGTGTGCGACACACTAGTACAACTCATCGAGACGATTGACTTGGTAAAAGTTTTCAAAGAGTTTCATCGTTTGTTGATGGAGATAAAGTGGTTTGTACCGAACTCTTCATTTAATCACTTATAAAGTTGATTCCCCATCAGCCCACAACTTTGATGCTTTCATGTGTGTAACATACTTGTTGAACTCATCGAGAAGATTGATTTTGTACAAGTTTTCAAAGATTTTATCATTTGTTTATGGAGATATCGTGGTGTGTACAAAACTCTTCATTTAAGCACTTCTAAAGATGATTACCGATCAACCAACAACTTCGATGCTTGAATGTGTGCAACATACTCTTAGAACTTATCGAGACAATCGATTTAGTACAAGTTTTCAAAGTGTTCCATCGTTTGTACCAAACTCTTATTTTAAGCACTTATAAAGTTGAATCTTGATGAACCCACAACCCCGATGCTCGAATGTGTGCAACATAGTTGTAGTACTAATTAAGACGATGGATTTAGTACAAGTTTTCAAAAAGTTTGATTGTTTATTGATGGGGATATTGTGGTTTATAGTGAACTCTTCATTTAAGCACTTATAAAGTTGATTCCCGATCAACCCACAACTTTGATGCTTGATTGTGTTCAACATACTAGTAGATCTCAATATCATACAAGTTTTCAAAGAGTTTCATCATTCTTTGATGGAGATATCGTGGTTTTTATCGACTCTTCTGTAGGGTTTGAGTCTACGATAGACAATACGAGTTGCAATTAATTAAATTCTTGTCAAGGATCATTCTTAGGATACCAGGAACCAATTTTAATTAAATAAACCATGCGATCCTATGCATGCTCCTACAATATTAATTGCAGAGGATGAATTTAGAGAATACCTGATTTCACCGTTTGATCTACAGATCTAGATCGGAGCCAATAACGACGAAATAACCTTAGATCTGAGATAGAACGCCGGTGATGGATAGTTGTTCCTACAGATCTGATCTTCTGATCTGTTCCCTTGCTCATTGGAAATCTGGTGAGGATTATCTACCAAGTTGGATCCGAGATCTGGAGAAATCAATCACTTTCTCCCTTGGATCAGCCGCAGCCGTTCTCTCTCTTTTTTTACTAATTATACTAAAATTCTAACTTGATCTGATAGAGAGAAGGCATATATATAGTGTTAGGATTTTGAGAAACCCTAACCCTAATGGGCTTGAGCAGTTTATGGGCCAGACCAGGGACCAGATGCAAATAATAAAGTGGACCCTCTTTATTAATTAATCCTTCCTTGTTCAACCCAGAACATAATTAATTAATAAAACATTGTTTTAACCTTCACCACGGTAACAATGTTGACTTGCCCCTTTATTACCACATTATTAGGAACGGGTTGCACCAAACTAACATGATCCACATATTTAAGGTTTCAGACATTCATTAATTAATTTGGCTTGTGACAATCTGCCACAATTAATTAATCTCTTATTTACTGAGTAATACCACTCACTCCTTTTCACTTATGCCTGAATTAAATAATTCAACCTGCAGGGTTTAGCATAATGAACCTTGTGAACTCCTCAGGGAATGTCACCATCCTGAAACGGATATGCTTACCTAAACATCCAGACTAAGCAGGCCATACACATATTGCCAACACCCAAAATACGGGTATAAGAGTACATGTAAGACTTACCACCATGGTAAATCAAAGTGTGGTCAATCTGTGTGTGCCCCGTATCCTTCAGTTAGGTTTAAGATCATAGGAAGTATGTTAGGGATCTAGCTCATTCATATGTCAATGAGAATGACACATCCCACTGTTGATCCCATCAATACATCACCATGTACTGACACATCAAGTAGCTAGGATAAGCCCACTTATGAACCGATGTGTCGCAGCTTAGACCGACAGCCTATCCAGGGACTGTCTCAGCTGTGATACTGTGTATATCTCGCTTGGTCAAACGATTCATATGATCCTCTGTGATCTCCTACACACCATATGATCATCCCTATAGGCGAGATAATAGGATATTATGGTTCGTTGTATGTTTGTTTAATAAGATAGCGAGCATTGTTGCAGCAACATATACGAAGACCAGTGTACAAAACACTTAATCATATATGCTTTCAGTATATAATCCCAACATCTTCATTTAAGCACTTATAAAATTTATTCCCGATCAACCATAAATTTGATGCTCGAATGTGTGCAACAGACTTTAAGAACTAATCAAGACTATCGTTTTGATACAATTTTTCTAAGTGGTCCATTGTTTGTCGATGGAGATATCATGGTTTGTATCGAACTCTTTATTTGAGCACTTATAAAGATGATTCCCGATCAACACACAACTCCGATGCTCAAATGTGCACAATATATTTTTAGAACAATTAAAGACAATCGATTTGGTACAAGTATTCAAAGAATTCCATCATTTCTTGATGGAGATATCGTAGTTTGTACCGAACTCTTCATTTAAGCACTTATATACTCAATTCCCGATCAACCCACAACTCGGATGCTCGAATGTGTGAAACATACATGTAGAACTAATTAAGACAATTGATTTCGTACGAGTTTTCAAAGAGTTCCATCGTTTGTTGATGGGGATATCGTGGTTTGTACCAAACTCTTCATTTAAGCACTTATAAAGTTTATACCCGATCAACCCACAACTCCGATGCTCGAATGTGTGCAACAGACTTGTAGAATTAATCAATATAGATTTGGTACAAGATTTCAAAGAGTTCCATCATTTGTTGAAGGGGATATTGTTTTTTGTACTGAATTCTTTATTTAAGCACTTGTAAAGTTGATTCACGATAAACCAACAACTCTGTGTAGGGTTTTATCGTGAACTGAATCACCAAAACAAAATTGAACCGGATCGATCTATGGATATTGCTCATAATTAAAATTCACAAAAACCTAGCATGCTCCTATGAATTTAATACATATCGTGGATTGAGGAATTACCGTTATTCCGTCGTGTCTGAAATGATCTTTTGCGTTTGAATTTCCAATTTGAAATCAACCACGCAATCCAATTTAATCTGCGGAAACAAAAATTAGAGATCTAATTTCTAGATTTAAATCGAAAACAAAAGAGAAGAAAGAAAGAAATCTGTTCTCCAGATTAGATCTTCAGATCTGTATATCGGTGCTGGTCAGATCTACTACTGGTGAGGACTCCGTGGATCTGTGACTTGAGCAGGACCAGAATCAAAATTCTCCTCCTCTCTCCCTCTGAAGTCGGCGCCTCTCTCTCACTCTCTTAGATCTAGGGTTTTTCAAATTGTGTTATGAAGTGGCTAGGGTTTCAGAGAGTGAGAGGTCTATTTATAGACCTAAGGTTATAAAACCCTAGTGGGCTCCTAGGCTCAATTCAGCACACTTATTTGGACCAGACCTGGGACCTAATGAAAATAATAAAATGGGCCTATAAATTAATTAATTCACATGTCCACAACCCAGGACAGAATTAAATAATTAATATTAATTCTTTTTCACCACAAAATTAATACTTACCTACCCCTTTATTACCATGTTATGAGAACGGGTTGCATTAATTGAGAATCCCCATATTTAACGTTACTGGACATCCATTAAATAATCGGAGCCTCTGACAAGCTCTAACTACAATTAATTAATATCTTACTATTCCTGAATAGTACCACTCAACACTTATCTCTTGTATCTGAACATAATCAGCCTGCAGGACTTTGGCACGATGAATGTTATTGAGCTCCTCAGGGAATGTCCCCATCCTATTACTCGGATATGGTTACCTAAACCCAGTCTCAGGCGGTACTACACGAACTGCTGTTACCCAAGATGCGGATATACGAGCACATTACTTAGGCTCTCCACCATGGTCAGTCAAAGCAACAGTTAACCCGTGCAAACCCCTGAACCTTTGTTAGGGTTTGGACTCAATCAATATAACGAGATCTTGTATTCGCTGATGTCAGATGGACAAATACATCTTACTGCGGTCCATCAATACGCCACCGCTGCGTACCAGCATGTCAAGTAACCAAGACAGACTACTTATTCTGACAATATCGCAGCCATCCGGACAGACGTATCCTCATACGCTGTCTCGGCTGTGATCAGGTTTATGTCTCACTAGGTCAAGTGATCATACTGTCTTCTGCGATCTACAACACGCCGTATGATCATCCCTATCGGTGAGACAAGAGGATACCATTGTTCATACATGTAAGATTGTTAGCAGATAGGAGAAATAAACCGTTGTATACTCATTATAATAAATGCTTTCAGTATACAAAACCCGTCAATCTCCCACTTATACTCAAAGCATAACTAAGTTATTATAGAGTATATAGTCTGTCTATCTAGTCTGCTGTCTCTTTAACCACTATCAGTGGTCGCAATCCACCTCAGACCCAGCTCACGAATATGTCTTTCGTAAACTTTCTGTGGCAAACTCTTTGTAAACGGATCGGCAAGATTGTCAGCAGTGTCAATCTTCTTAATCAGCACATCACCCCTCGATACGATTTCTCGTATGATATGGTAATTTCTCTCTATGTGTTTGCTTGCCCTGTGAGACCGCGGTTCCTTTGAGTTTGCCACTGCACCAGAGTTATCACAATAAATTGTGATGCTCCTCAGCAAACTCGGGATCACGCCCAACTCTAAAAGGTAGTTTCGGAGCCACACCCCCTCTTTCGAGGCGTCGGAGGTGGCGACATATTCCGCCTCCATGGTGGAGTCAGCAATGCATTTCTGCTTTGAGCTCCTCCAAGATACAGCTCCACCTCCCAGGGTAAACACATATCCTGAGGTCGATTTCTTCTCATCCTGGTCCCCTTGGAAATCCGAGTCTGTATAACCCACAGGGCACAAATCCTCACTTTGATAAACTAGGCAGAAATTCCTAGTTCTTTTCAAATACTTGAGGATGTGCTTTACAGCAGTCCAGTGCGTCTGTCCAGGGTTAGACTGTTATCTTGCTACCATGCCAACGACATAACAAATATCTGGCCTGGTACACAGCATCGCATACATGAGACTACCCACAGCCGAAGCGTATGGTACAAAACTCATCTCGTCTTTCTCCCGCTGTGTTCGAGGACACTGCCCCCTAGAAAGACGAACGCCATATCTGAAAGGTAGCAAACCTTTCTTGGCGAGTTGCATGCTAAACTGGGCAATCACAGTATCCACATAGGATGCCTAGGATAAGCTCAACATTCTTCTCTTACGATCTCGTAAGACCTTAATCCCAAGAATGTAGCCAGCTTCTCCCAGATCCTTTATTTGGAACTGTTCAGACAACCAAACTTTGATTTCGGACATCACTCCCTCGTTGTTTCCAAATAGGAGTATGTCATCAACGTATAGTGCAAGGAAGACCACGCTCCCACTGACACAAAGTTGGTAAACACAACTTTCGTTTTCCAACTGTGCAAATCCATAGGATTTAATCACATCGTTGAAACGTAAGGTCCACGACCTTGAAGCTTGCTTAAGTCCATACAAGGACTTTCTAAGCTTCCAGACAAGATGTTCTTCGCCCTTGCTTATGTAACCCTCGGGTTGCTGCATATAGATGTCCTTACCTTCTTTAAGGTAACCGTTTAGAAAAGCGGTTTTCACATCCATCTGCCAGATCTTGAGGTCCATATGCGCAGCTATGGCAAGGAGTATGCGGATGGATTTGAGCATGGCTACGGGTGAAAAGGTTTTGTCATAGTCAATGCCCTCTTTCTGACTATAACCCTTTGCCACCAACCTAGCTTTAAAAGCAGTGATCTTTCCATCCGCCCTTTCTTTCTCTTGTATACCCATTTGCACCCTATGGCCCTAAAGTCATCCGGCAAATTAGTTTTCTGGTATACATCCATTGCAGTTATGGATTCAATTTTAGAATCCATGGCGACACGCCATTTGGCAACATCCTTGTCTTGCACTGCCTCTTCGTAAGTCAGTGGGTCAGAGTCCTCATGTCCATCTTCCGGGCTTAAGTCCGAAGACTCACCCACGAACATGTACCTTTCCGGCTGTAAAATAACTCTCCCACTACGACAAGGCATCGGTGTTGTGTCAGTAGTTGGTGCAATGACTTGTGGTCCTGCACCTTGCACTGAAGATAGTTTATGTGATGCTGTACCTCTCACAGGTGCACCCACATCTACACGTTCCCCTTCCCTTGCAATTGGATTTTCGTTCTCAATTTCTTGAAGAACAATATCACTCCTTGCCTGTGATTATTCACATACTCGTCCTCCAAGAGTCTAGCGTTGGTGCTAATAACGACTCTTTTACTCTCAGGACAATAAAAGTGACCACCTTTCGTTTGCCAGGGATACCCTATGAACAGCATCACTTTTGACCTGCTTTCTAACTTATCAGGTTCCTTCGACAATACGTGTGCCGGACAGCCCCATACTCTAAACTTGCACAAACTAGGTTTGCGACCAAGGAAGAGCTCAGAAGGTGTCTTAGGAACTGATTTAGAAGGCACCACATTAAGCACGTTAGTTGTTGTGTCCAATGCGTAGCCCCAAAACGAAATTGGTAAGTTTGCATAACTCATCATTGATCTTACCATCAGAAGAGTCCTATTTCTTCTTTCAGCTACACCGTTTTGCTGGAGAGTACCCGGTGCAGTCCACTGGGATGTAATCCCATTTTCTGACAAATATAGCAGGAACTCGTTACCGTGGTATTCGCCACCGCGGTTAGATCGCAACGACTTGATAGTTTTCCCGACCTTCTTTTCTACCTCAGCCTTGAACTCTTTGAATTTCTCAATGCATTCAGACTTATAGCGAAGCAGGTAAACGTATCTGTACCTTGAGTAATCGTCAATGAAAGTGACGAAGTACTCGTACCCTCCACGAGCCTACGTGGACATCGGTCCACATAAGTCAGAATGGATCAATTCCAACACTTCCTCTGCTCGAGACTGACTAGCCTTGAAAGGCCTAGTTGACATCTTGCCCTCGATGCAGGATTCGCAGACTTGATAAGGTATAGCCCGGACTAAGTCCAATGTACCGTCATCTGCTAGTCTTTGAATCCGCTTCAAGCTGATGTGACCCAGTCTCAAGTGCGAGAGATATGTAAGATCCTCATCAGAAGAAGTAAGTTTTCTCTTCCTAGGATTATCAATTACGGATGAATTACATGCAATACTTGCGGAAGACTTATGATTACAGTTAACAACATAGAGAGAATTATTCAGCATTCCACGACAGATAACACCATTATTACCAATGATAGAAACACTACTATCAAAAATAACTGAATATCCATCAACATAAAGTTTTGAAACTGAAATAAGGTTTCGCCAAAAATTCGGCACGTACAAAACATCTCTCAAAGTTAAAACAGAATCATCAAAATAAAAGGTGAAATCTCCAATGGCAACTGCACTCACTTGTGCTGCGTTCCCCATCGAGATGGTAACCTCGTCATTCTTCAGAACCCTCGTCGGTGTGAACCCCTGCAAAATGTAACAAACATGATCAGTAGCTCAAGTATCCACTACCCACGAATGAGTAGAAACCGATGCTAAACATGTTTCCGTTACAAATGCAAATGACGTACCTTGTCCCTTGGCATTCAGACAATCCACCTTTCCGCATCCAGCACACTCGTTCTTCTTTGGAGTGACCTTGGCTCTCTTCCCCTTCCTAGACTTGCTATAACGGCCTGTTTTTCTGAACTTGCTCTCAGCACCATCGTCTCCAACCTTAGAGATTGTCGAACCAGTACTAGAACCAAACAGAACAGGTTTCGTGCTCGCATGGTAGACTGCTCCACTACAAGATCCTCAAGCAGCTCATGCAGAGCATACTCTCCCTTTGCAGCAGCAACTACCTTAAAGTTATAATAGGATTCCGGAGGAGAATTCAAGATAATATCAATCTCGCCTTGCGCACTGAAATTACCACCCCGCACAGTAAACTGTCTCATGAGATCAATCACAGACATCATGTGTGTAGTCACTGAACTATCTTCAACCATCTTCTTGCACACTAGATTGTGCACAAGCTTACAGTTAATAGTAAGCTCCATTTTTGCCAAAGGCTGTCGAGAGTTCCTTCCAAAGCTCTCCAGCCCTTTCGAGGTGTTCATACTTATGCCTTAATTCTCTGGACAGGGTGTTGGTCCTTAAATGTCAGAGTCGTCGTGTTTAAGAAGAAACACAAAATGCAGCGGAATAAATAATCGTCACTTACACTTTACGTTTTTCCCTTTCAAAGTTAGTTAAGCTCAGAGATAGATTAAGTTTCTTCACAGTTATACACTGACAATATGATTGCTAGGTTTCAAATCGTGTGAACAATGAAATAATAAATGAGACAGAATTTATAGTGGTTCGATCCAACAAGATCTACATCCACTCCTTAGCCGAAACGCTAAGAATTCACTAAGTAAGTATACAGATTACAAGGATTTGCCTTTTTATAGTTAAGTAGGCAGTGAGCTTACGGCCTGGCTACTTGACAGCTATTCTCCGATAATCTGAACTCCTCAGATGCTGGTTTGGCTGGGTCAAGGGCACACCTTCGAAACTCCTGCCTCGCCTGATATGGAAGTTTTATAGTCACTTCCTGACTTTCCTTGAATGCGGCTAGATGCCCGTCTGAGTCTTGATCTTTTCGGTGTTCGACTGTTAGATTCTTTCTAAAAAGAAAGGAATCCCAATGATTGAGAATTCTCGAATGCAATCAAGAATATCTTCAATGAAGTGTCAGTAACTCAATGTGCGACACTTTAGTTGTTGAGGGCTTTTAATATTCTTTCTCAGAGCTCTCAACTGACTACTTTTTCTTGTGTTCACTCTATCGAAGGAATCCCTTGCTTGAGTGTTCGTGAATGTCTGAAGTGATAAAAGCAGTAGTCATTCTCACTTTTTGGACCTCCCTTTTATAGATGGAGATTTAAATCTTGAATCTCCATGTCCGTTAGACACAACGTCTCTTTTGCCCGAGAGTGATATGACTTGTTCAGATCCTTTTTGCATTGCAGTGTACTTTTCGAACTACTTTGGGAAGTCTACTTCCCTTTTTGTGTACTTTCTATCAGAATAGCAGTGTATCTCCAGCCTCTGACTTTTTTGTTCTGCTAATGCTCCTTAGCAATCTGCTATCAAATATTTGTCACGCTAAAGGTTCATGCGAGGATTCCTTTGTTGGGATTGTATACAGAAAGCATAAATGATTAAGTGTTTGTATACTGGCCTTCATTTATGTGTTACATCAACAATTCTCGCTATCTGATAAATGTGAACATACAACGAACTATAATATCCTTTTATCTCGTAGATAGGGATGACCATATGGTGTGTAGGAGATCACAGAGGATCATATGGTTCATTTGACCTAGCGAGATATAAACAGTATCACAGCTGAGACGGTCCCTGGATAGGCTGTCAGTCTAAGCTGCGGCACAGCGGTTTATAAGTGGGCTTATCCTAGCTACTTGATGTGTCGGTACATGTTTATGTATTGATGGGATCAACAGTGGGATGTGCCATTCTCATTGACATATGAATGAGCCAGATCCCTAACATATTTCCTATGATCTTAAACCTAACTGAAGGATAAGGGGCACACACAGATTGACCGCACTTTGATTTACCATGGTGGCGAGTCTTACATGTACTCTTATACCCGTATTTTGGGTGTTGGCAATTTGTGTGTGGCCTGCTTAGTCTGGACGTTTAGGTAAGCATATTCGCTTCAGGATGGTGACATTCCCTGATGAGCTCACAAGGTTCTTTATGCTAAGTCCTGCAGGCTGAATGATTTGTTCAAGCATAAGAGAAAAGGAGTGAGTGGTACTAGTTAGGAAATAAGATATTAATTAATTGTGGTTAATTGTCATAAACCAAATTAATTAATGAATGTCTAAAACCTTAAATATGTGGATCATGTTAGTTTAATGCAACCCGTTCCTAATTACATGGTAATAAAGGGGCGAGTCAACATTGTTACCGTGGTGAAGGTTAAAACAATGTTTTATTAATTAATTATGTTCTGGGTTGAACAAGGAATAATTAATTAATAAAGAGGGCCCACTTTATTATTTGCATTTGATCTCTGGTCTGGCCCACATACTGCTCAAGCCCAGTTAGGGTTAGGGTTTCTCAAAACCCTAACACAATAAATAGCCTCCACCTCTCAGATCAGATTGTAGCCACCACAGTATACAGTTAATATTCACTTAGAATATTGAGAGAGAAGGGCGACTGTTTTGGGCGATCAGAAGGAGATTTTTCTGATCAAATCCTCCGGCTTTCTGATTCAACTTGGTGGATAATCCTCACCAGATTTACAAGGAGCAAGGGAACAGATCAGAAGATCAGATCTGTAGGAACACAAGATGGAGTTCTATTCCGCTTCAGATCTGGCTTCATCGTTAATTCTCCGATCTAGATCTGTAGATCAAACGATTGAAGAAAGGTATAATCCTTAATCCATCCTATACAATTAAGTTTGTAGGAGCATGCATAGGATTCGCATGGTTTATTTAATTGTATTTATTTTGATACCCTAAGAACGATCCTGCGAAATAAATAACAACTCACGTTGTTGATTGTAGACTCGAATCCTACATCCTTGACATCCGTTCAGCTAGTATTTTCTTTGATTTGCTGATCGTTAGCAAATGCTAAAGCCTTAGCATTCTGCTAATGCTAGTCTTCCGGCAAACGCTTCCCTTCGATGTCTGCTGCCAGATCTTCTAGCAAACTAAACTAACTCAATAGATGATCTATACAGGACATTACATGATATGCTAGACTTATCTAGAATTCAGCAAATGATCGACCAAATGCTAAGGTTTGATTCAACAAAACCTTTTACAAACGACTCCTGAGGGATATTTTAGGAATAATTTCCCAACAATTTCCTCCTTTTTGGTGCGATCAAAGCTTACTATCATTTGCTGAAGCTAAGAGGAAGAATGTCTGTGTTTACACAATACTAAACTATTCTAGCAATCTAGCACAGAGTTTATCCATCTTAGTTTAAGCAAAACAAAAAATGAAATTCCCCCTCAACAAGTGCTGGGAAATATTTCTCGATTACGCGCATAAGTAAATGCTGCAGAGGTAATATGCTAGGAATCCTAGCACCCAGATAAAATTAGCAGACATATTACTTTTTCAATTCCAATCTAATTGTTTTCAGATGTATTGAATACACAGATAGTGTATTTCAACTAAGACACACGGTGAAAATCAGAGATTGACAATGAGAGATTGTTTCTGTCTGATCAATTTTCATTCATATGATATGTCAATTACAAGTACAATGAAAAATGATTAGACGGAGACAAAATAAGAAAACTAGCAAATAACAAAGAAAATACCAGAGAAACAAAGGAATTCAGGAGTTTGGAGCAGGTTTCTTCATCTTGTCAAATTCATCAAATTTGTTTGAAGCTAGCTCCACGAATTTGTCAAGAAGCTCCTTAGCAGATGCACGTTCAGCAGCCTCTGTTTCCAGATCCTTGGCCAACCGCTCATTCTCCTCTTCGAGTATCTTGAGTTTTGCTTCTGTTTCCTTCTGTTTGAGCTCACTTCTTTCCGTTTGAGTTCTTCAAGAATTCTCCTCTGTTCTTTTTTAGCAGCGGCTCTTGCTTCTTTCGCTTTCTTCCTCTCAACAGCTTCAGCGGCCCTTCTTTCTTCCCCCTCTTTGATTGCATCCGAAAGCCTGGAGGAAAAAGAGTTCACCTTGTAGTCTACTCGCTGTTTATGCTCTGCTACGTCTGTCTTAATTTCTTTTACAGAATATTTGACAGCGAAAATGTTGGATTCGACAGTGTCCACCCTGGCGGTTACGGTATAAATGTTGGATTTTACTACCGCAATTTCTCTTCGTATATCCGTGGCTTCAGTCACCATTCTTTCAGATATAGCGGACACAACACTTTGAACGACCATTTGAACAACGGAGTCCAGATATGGTGGAAGATGGAGTGTGCTGATTGGAGTGGCGAGGAAGGATGAAGTGGTCGGTATGTTGACTGCTTGACTTTTAGCAGTGGAAGTGGAAATTTCCTCAATGACTACTTTTGTCCTTTCTGTGGTAGCAATTGCACTTTGATCAGAGGTGACTAGCAAATGTATGTCCTCCTCGATCCCCTTCTGAAACTCTGCTTCAGCAGTAGTGTTGACTAGCAGATGTATAGCCTCCTCGATTCCCTTCTGAAACTCTGCTTCAGCAGCAGCGTTCTCAGCTTCTTCGAGTTTCCTTGCTTCTGCTATAGAGAATGCTAACATGTAGGCTTGCAACTCCTCCTCTCTATCCTGATAGGAAACAATCTCGAACGGTGGATATTTATACTCTGCTGCTACAACCAACCGGGCTTGATGCAATGATTCTTCGAGCATAGGGAGTTCTGCTTGGCGTTTCTTATATTCAGCAGCAGCTTCAGCTTGACGCCTTGAGAGTTGTATGTGTCCAACGGTTAATTCATCAGGAGCAAAGGTTGATTTAGGCAACGAACGAGGAGAGGACGTTCTCCTATGAGCCGCAATTAGTTCAAACCTTTTGCTGACAGCCTTATCAAATATTACTTTGTGCAGGGAGATTGATCCATCCATTCGTTTGCCCATACTTCCTCATGCTTCAAGAATTTTAATCCTTTCCAAGCCATAAGTATTTCTCTTTCCACCATACCGAGTTCATGAGAGATGTAATCATACTTCTTCCATCAACTGAACTATTCTCCCAATATCTTTCCTTCAGGAGTATTTTCTTGCAATACTCCAGCAAATACTCCTTTTATTTCCTCCTCTATCATCAAGGACACAAATTCATCAATTTCCTGACCTACCGAATCAAAGCTAGGATTTTCTTGGCTTCTTATGAGTGATAATCGAAGTGGATCCATGCCTTTAGATGAAATCAACGTTAGAGTTTTAGCATCATAAATGCCTGTGGACTCTTTGTCAGAATTGACATTAGGAAGAGCTTCTGTATGAGGTATTTCATCAGGGATCACATCCTCACATCTAGCAGATGTTTCCTTGACAGTACTTTTTGGAGATCCTGTGTCATGCTCAGTAAACTGTGATTGATGAACTTCATATTCAGTAGATGAGTCACCCTTCGTACGTTCAATCTGCTCAGTAGAACCTTCTCTGGCATGACTTCCCTCCTCCTCACATCCAGAAGGGCCTTCACCTAGATTTCCTGGAAGTCGTCGGAGTCTTCCAAGAAGTTCTTCATCACGAACTGCTGTCTAAATCAACAATTGACCTTACTTCATTGAATCTGCCTTCGTGAATTGCCTTATCAAGCTCTTCTTGTGTCGTGGCATCTTGCGAAGATATGATATCTCCTTCATTGCTGAATGGGGGAATGGTAACAGAGATCCTTCCGTCTACGATGCCTTTCCCTCTCTTGGCAGCTTGTTCTTCCATTAGTGCCTGTTGAGCGGCTCTCTTCTGAGCCTTGAACTCTTTAGCGGCTGACTTGACTCGTTCGAAATTTCTGTCTCTCCCTTCGAACATCATTTCCGTAATGAATTTCATATATTCTTTCTTCTCGCGGGCTTTGAGTTTAGCCAAGCGCTGTTTCTTAGTTTTTCGTCCTCCCTGAGAACGCTCTTCTGTGGCTCTAGAAGATTTGGGAATGTATTCCGGATCACTTTCAGCAGGATCCGCTGTTTTGTCTTTAGCAGACACCTTCTCTGGGACAATGTCAGCAGCATCTTTGGTAGTGGCTTTAGCAGCATTCTTCTCTGCTTCTGCCTTTTCTAATTCTTCCTTATCAGAAAGTAGCTCCAGCATTCTCCTGGTCTTCTTCTTTGCTTTCGGTGCAGGAGAGATGACTGTGGTCCTCTTCTTTGTTGGAATTGGTATAGCCATAACCCCAATAGTAGGTGGAAGCTGTTCGGCCTCCTTTGCAGTCATTATCTCATTGATTTGATCAACAGGTAAATTTCCCAATTTCTCAATCTCCTCGAGATTTTTGAAGCAGTGCTCTGTCTCAGCGTTTGTCTTTAATAGAGCGATCTCTTCAGCAGACATGGGAATAGCAGACTGTAGGATTGGAATTGTAGTGGGATCGACTTCTTCGGGGGATGTGGGTTTATTTTTGTCCACATTAGACTTCCCTGTCAAATTTCGAGGATGTCGACTACTCACAGGCTTAGGCTCCTTTCGTGTTGCTGGGATGTAGTTTGTAGGAAGTAGACTTTCACCACGATCAACTCTCGTATTGGTGAACAACATTTCTAAGTATTTACTGATCTTTAGCCCAAAATTTACGTTCGACGAGAACGTTCCGTCCATTGCCATGTGATCATTCTTCCAAGCATGTTCAGCCCATCGCTCGAAAAAGAATTATGCCCAATTGCCCTTAATGTTATCGATCAGCGCCATCATAATAGAGTATTTCTTGGCAGAGAGTTCGGAGAAGGAACCAGCGTCACATTGAAGCATTTTGATAACTATCTCTGCTAGTAGCTTGTACTCATCAGACAGAGTGTTGATTGGGGTAGCAACCTTGAAGGTAATCGTCTGTCCTTTCTTGTCTTTCAACTCCCCTGGTTTTTTCCAAAGATTCCACCGTCTTTCCATTTCGGCAAGATCATTTATCTTGTATTGAGATATCTTGGCCCCAAAATTTCTAAGCCCAAACATTCTAGACAGTAGATCAGCACTAACTTCCACAATATTTCCATAAATGCTAGTTTTGAAGGATTTTTGATCAGTGCTCAAAACTGCCCTAGCATAGAATTTTGAAACCATACGAGGATGAAATCGAACAGGTTCAACGGAGAGATATTTTACCAAGAGTTCGGAGTCAAGTAGATCCAAAATCCACTTTGGAATATGTTTGGTGGCGAGAGGCATATATAGGATCCTGTCCTTCATAATTTGCGCCAGACGCCTTTGCTCCCTTGTATGGCCTGATAATTCCTTCTTCCGGGCCAAAAAGACAAGTTTACTATAGGGGATGGATTCATCGATATCCTCTTTCTTCTCTATGCCAGTGAAATCAGGTGCATGTCGGGCATGCAGTGGAGAACCGGCATTCTGTGGGTAAATGAAAGTGGGTGGTTGCAGTGGAGAGGATGAGATGAAGTCTTCTGGATTCAAGGTTTGTGGTGTTTCAGGATGGTTGGGTTCTGTGCTTAGAGTATGTGGAGAGTTGGAATTTGACGCCATTGTTGAGAAGTCAAAGATTTAGGGATTTTCAGAGAGAGTTTTGAGAAGAAAGGAGGCGAAGGGTTTCAAAATGGTAGAGATTTGAAATCTGTATAGTGTATAGAAGATTTCACAATAGGAAAGGGAATCAGCGGTGGAGATTGCTTACTTTTTATTTTCAATCAACGGCTGGGGAAAGTAGTCAAATCGTGCGAGTACGCACGTTCTCCAGAACTTGAGTGCTGGCGACGTGGCATGATCTAATTCATCACCGCCATCTGCGCGCATTAAATGCACCTCTCTAAGAGACGCATTCTCCCGTGTCTGAATAAGATCTTCAGCAGAGCAACCGTTCAAATTCCGAGAGGAGCAATAAACATAGGTTACTCTATAAATAGCATGATCTTCAGATATGGTTGATATGCCTTCTTGCTAACCTTGCCTTCTCTTCTCCTTCTCTCATTCGAAAGAAATCTTTTCTTCAGAAACAAATATGGAACCAGCCCATGAGCTCTTTGTTCCAAGGCACAGAATCCCGTGTGATTCTGGTTTGTATGAAGAGTATGAAGCAGACTACAAGGTGGTTGAACTGACGATGACAAGTCTTCATGCTAGCGGTTTGGGTAGATTTGTATCCCTTACTCCGCATACATTCCAGAGGAACCATCTTCAGCACTTCGTTCGATCGAGTGAGGCTGTTGGAGACTCCATTGTTGGTGTCTTCAGGAACCAATTAGTGAGATGGACTGCTGACACCTTCGCGTCAGAGTTCGGCCTGCCAAGGGGTCCTGTTTCCGTCATGGGTTATCGCAGCGATGAAATAGCCCCTGAGTGGACGTCGTGGATGAGGTGGAGGGCTTCTCATGAGTATGGTTTCTCTCCAACTCCCTCAGCATATCACTTGCAAACCCGATACAAGGTCCTCTTCGAGATCGTTTGTAGCATGATCGTTGGAGAAAATCCTGATGATATGATTTTATCTCGCAAGATCTGGAAAGCTATGATGGCGATTGATGATCAGGCAGGCGGCCTTCATCTTTCAACGGGTGCAGCGCTGTGTACAGAACTTCCCACATATCTATCTTTCCTACGGGATGCCATTAAGTTGGCTGCCAGAGCAGAGGTTCCAGGATCTCACTCTCGTTCCCTCGAACCTTCGGGAGATAGATTTTTATCCTTTTAGGTCGTTGCCTCCCTTCTAATGTTGTTTTCCCTTTCTTTCCATATCCTTAGCTCTTGTAATTCCATATATATGTAAGGTGCTATATATTTTTTGTTTCAAGTAGCTAGCATTTATGATTACTCTTGTGCAAGAAGTCGATAATGACTTTGTAACATGCTAATCCCATAGTAAAATTCACATCTACATTGCTGAGTGAACCTTAGTGGATATCTCTGCTAAGGTCCTAGCAGATGAATCTTTAAGCATATCTGTTTACGCTACTGATGACATAGCAGAAGCCATGTTTCCAAAAATCTAGCAGACTTGCCAAATTTTAGATGCAAGATCTAACAATTGGGGGACTCCTGTCAGATGGATCGACGGCCTTGAATACGTACGTATTTTCACTCGTCGGATATTTTTCAAGACGCACTTGAGTGCTCTGACGTGGCACTTGTCAAATCGTCTCAGCCGTTTATGTGTATTAAACACATAGCAAATGATCAAAAGCTATTCAGTACGACTTCAATTTTTCGTAAGTGAAAAATTATGACCCTTCCCTTTATAAATAGCGTTCTTGTGATGAACCTATTAACACGGGTGTCCTTATCTGAACTCTTCGTCATTGCTTCTTTCCAAAATCATTTTCAACAGAACGGATTCGCCAGGTCAATCTCTGGAAGTGCGCCGTAACCAGATTCTCCATGAGTCTGGCTTGTATTCCCTGTATGATGATGATTACATCGTGGCGGAGACAGTAATGTCAAAACTCAATCGAAGTGGATTGACACAATTTGTTACGGCCACCCCACGATGTTTCCATAGTGATATTCTCCGAGAATTTATCGAGAACTGCTCTGTGGCGGAAGGAGTCATCTATGGTTTCTTCTGCGGCAAACTAGTCTGTTGGTCACAGACTTCTTTTCTCGACGATTCGGCCTCCCCAGAGGTCCTGGGTGAGTGTTGAACTATCGTTTGACGGAAATAGCCCCAGAATGGTCGTCGTGGCAGAAATGGAGACGATCACCTTTGTCAGAATTTTCCCTTTCTGTTTCAGCATACAATCTACCGACTCCTTACTGGGTGATCTTCCGCGTTGTCCACAATATGTTGTTGGGAGAAGGCCTTGACGAACATTCCTTCTCAAAGGAGACATGGCAGACCATGATGGCCATTGATGATGAAGTTGAAGTCGATTGGGCGAAATATATCTTCGACAATGTTCGAGATTGTGTCCAATTTTACCCTTCTGTGCCTCTACTGAATGGAATGCAACTTAGTTGGCTGCTGGAGCAGAGCTTTCCTCGGATAGCAGAAGGACAAACGAACCTTCAGGACACGGACTTCTTCCCGTTCAGACCTCGTTCTCCCTAGAATAGAAAGCATGTTGTTGTTGATTCTATGTATTTTCTCCCTCTTCAAATATTGTTTCCTATCCTTGGAAATGTTGTGGCAAAAAAAATTACTCATTGTACTCAAACTGTCAAGTGTTTTTCTTTTCTGAATACGTTACCCTCTTGAAAAATGTATCGACGTATCAAGTCTCCTCGAGCCAAACATTGATCTGACTGCCAATCGTCACTATTGATCTGATTGGATTTCCCACGTCATTACGCCGTTGTCTCTTCTTGTGACTATTCAGATTTCAGAAGATAAATCATCACGTCTCTTTAAAGATTCCCACGAAATCATAATTGCGGAGAGATTTCCTTGTCCTATAAAAAGCCTTCTTGTGATACTCATTTGAATATCAACACAACTTCCTTTTCTTTTAAGAAAATCCTTTGAAATCATGAATTCCCCCAGCAATATTCTTGATATCTCACGAAACCAAATACTTGACGAAGCAGCCCTTCCTCTCTACTATCACGATCGGCCTGTCGTAGCTGATAAGGTAATGGCCAAAATTGATGGGACAGGGTTCAAACAATTTGTGACAACCACTCCCAAGCACTTCCATGAGGATCTCCTTCGTGAGTTTCTCAAGGACTGCAAAACTGAGAACGACGCCATATACGGGGCCTTTCGAGGGAAGCTGATACGATGGTCACGAGATTCCTTCTCTTGTGACTTTGGGCTTCCGCGGGGTCCTATATCAGTGATGGCATACAGATCTATGGAGCCAGCGTCGGAATGGACTGCGTGGAGGAAATGGCGCCTTTCTCCATGGTTCAGGTATACCCCAACTCCTGCGCCAACCGGTCTCAAGTGCTCATACCGGGAGCTGTTTCATGTTGCTAACAACATGGTCCTTGGTGGAGATTCCAATGATTGCTGCCTTACAAAGGAAGTCTGGCAGGTTATGCTAGCAATGGACGCGGAACTTGTCGAGGCAGATTGGGCAGGCCTCGTGTTCAAGGATGTCCGAGATTTCGTTCGCTTATATCCAGCAGCCCCCTTGCTTCATAGCAGGCAGCTGAGCTGGTTGTTGGAGCAGTCCTTCCCTGAGTTATCAGAGGGACCTTCTCGCCTCCATGATTCCGACTTTTATCCATCTACCAAGTGGATTGTAATTTCCTTTTGTTGTTGAATGTTGCAAGTATTGTCGCTAAATATTAATGAATAGCATTTTCCCTTCATAATGATGTGCTAGCCATATAACAACTGCTACTACTTATTTTATCAACTGAATATGTGAATACATCTGCTCAGCAATCTCTTCTTGAATCAGCAATAATGATGAGTGTCGTACTCTTAACACATAAGCTCTTTGTAATCAGCATAACATCTTCAAGAAGAGTAGAAAGTCCAGAAAGATTGAAAGTACCATTTCATTCATCCAAGGTTCCATCCAACTCCATGAGACCTAATTTGATACATAATTCCTTGAATCTGGATTCGGCTAGCGGCTTCGTAAATATGTCTGCTATCTGATCTTCAGTGCATATGTACCGAACATCGATATCCTTCTTCTCCTTGGTGATCCCGAATGAAGTGATGTCGAATGTCAATGTGCTTTGTCCTGGAATGATGGACAGGATTCTTGGTAATGCACATAGCACTATTGTTGTCGCAGTAAATAGGCACACATTCGGGAGAAATCCCGTAGTCTTGCAACTGTTGCCTTCTCCAGAGAATTTGCGAACAACAACTAGCAGCCGCCACATACTCTGCTTCAGTGGTGGAGGTAGCAACAGAGTGCTGCTTTTTACTGAACCTGCTAATGAGTTTGTGTCCCAGAAATTGACACGTACCACTCGTGCTTTTCCTATCAATCTTGCATTTTCCAAAATCAGAATCCAAATATCCACTAAGAGCAAGACTATCTTCTCCTGGATACCAAATTCCGAGACCTTCTGTGCACTTCAGGTAGCGTACAATCCGCTTAGTAGTGTCGAGGTGTGTCTTCTTAGGATTGGCTTGATACCTAGCACACAATCCGACAGCATAAGATATGTCAGGTCTACTGGCGGTGAGATACAGAAGTGAACCTATAATTCCTCTGTAAAGAGTAGGATTCACATCGTCTCCCTCTTTCTCAAGTGCGGCGATGCACGTCGTACTTATCGGAATTCTTAGACTCTTGGTCTTGTCTGGACAATAGTTTGCAATTAAATCGCGAGTGTACTTCTTCTGGTGGATGAAAATTCCTTCGTTGGATTGTTGAACTTGTAATCCAAGAAAGTATGACATCTTTCCCATCATACTCATCTGGAAGTTGCTAGTCATGAGCTCTGAAAACTTGTCACATAATCCTTGATTTCTAGAGCCAATGATAATATCATCAACGTATATTTGCACCAGCAAAATATCTCCCTCATCTTCAATGCGAAAGAGAGTCTGATCAATCCTCCCTTTCTGAAAACCATTCTTCAGCAAGAATTTGGATAAAGTTCCATACCAAGCCCTCGGAGCTTGTTTCAATCCATAGAGAGCCTTCTTGAGTCTATACACTTGATTACCATGCTCGAACCCTGGAGGTTGCTCAACATAGACTTCCTCCTTCAGTTCACCATTTAAAAAGGCACACTTTACATCCATTTGCATTACATCGAACTCATGATAGGCAGCGTACGCAAGGAATAAACGAATGGCCTCCAGCCTTGCTACCGGAGCAAATGTTTCGTCATAATCTATCCCTTCGCATTGCCTGTAGCCTTTAGCTACGAGTCTCGCCTTATTTCTGACGACTGAACCAGATTCATCCTTCTTGTTTTTGAACACCCATTTTGTGCCTATAACACTATGATGTTCAGGTCTGTCTACTAGCTCCCATACATTGTTCCGTGTGAATTCTGCGAGCTCTTCATGCATTGCATTCACCAAATCCGGATCCATTAAGGCTTCTTCAACCTTTTTGGGTTCTTTGCTGGAGATATAATAGGCCAGCATAGCATTGCCTTGTCTCGTCATTATAGGATCATTGACATCTCCTATGATATCTTCAAGAGGATGGGCGCGTAACCATATTGGTCTGATTGGTCTGACCATATTTCCTTCCCCTGCGAGACCATCTTCTTGTACATTATGCTCCATAGCACCCTCCTGGTGCTCAGCATCTGGATTGGCTTCAAATGGGATAGCTGCTGCCGGATTTTCTGGTGCGTGAGCCGCTTCAGCAACTGGATTCTCAGCAGCGCCTCTGCCAAGATCTTCATGAGTAGTCGTCCCTTCCCCAAAAGAAATGTCCTTTGCAGTCTCCTCTTCTTCTTCATCAAGCACCTCTAGAATGACGGATTCAACTATGGTGTTTGTAGGTGTGGCCTCAGTGTTGGGATTGTATACAGAAAGCATAAATGATTAAGTGTTTGTATACTGGCCTTCATTTATGTGTTACATCAACAATTCTCGCTATCTGATAAATGTGAACATACAACGAACTATAATATCCTTTTATCTCGTAGATAGGGATGACCATATGGTGTGTAGGAGATCACAGAGGATCATATGGTTCGTTTGACCTATCGAGATATAAACAGTATCACAGCTGAAACAGTCCCTGGATAGGCTATTGGTTTAAGCTGCGACACATCGGTTCATAAGTGGGCTTATCCTAGCTACTTGATGTGTCGGTACATGTTTATGTATTGATGGGATCAACAGTGGGATGTGCCATTCTCATTGACATATGAATGAGCCAGATCCCTAACATACTCTATGATCTTAAACCTAACTGAAGGATTAGAGGCACACACAGATTGACCGCACCTTGATTTACCATGGTGGCGAGTCTTACATGTACTCTTACACCCGTATTTTCGGTGTTGGCAATTTGTGTGTGGCCTGCTTAGTCTGGACGTTTAGGTAAGCATATCCGTTTCAGGATGGTGACATTCCCTGATGAGCTCACAAGGTTCTTTATGCTAAGTCCTACAGGCTGAATGATTTGTTCAAGCATAAGAGAAAAGGAGTGAGTGGTACTAATCAGGAAATAAGATATTAATTAGTTGTGGTTAATTGTCATAAACCAAATTAATTAATGAATGTCTAAAACCTTAAATATGTGGATCATGTTAGTTTAATGCAACCCGTTCCTAATAACGTGGTAATAAAGGGGCGAATCAACATTGTTACCGTGGTGAAGGTTAAAACAATGTTTTATTAATTAATTATGTTCTGGGTTGAACAAGGAAGAATTAATTAATAAAGAGGGCCCACTTTATTATTTGCATTTGATCCCTGGTCTGGCCCACACACTGCTCAAGCCCAGTTAGGGTTAGGGTTTCTCAAAACCCTAACACTATAAATAGTCTCCACCTCTCAGATCAGATGGTAGCCACCACAGTATACAGTTAATATTCACTTAGAATATTGAGAGAGAGCGGCGACTGTTTTGGGTGATCAGAAGGAGTTTTTTCTGATCAAATCCTCCGGCTTTCTGATTCAACTTTGTGGATAATCCTCACCAGATTTCCAAGGAGCAAGGGAACAGATCAGAAGATCAGATCTGTAGGAACACAAGAAGGAGTTCTATTCCGCTTCAGATCTAGCTTCATCGTTAATTCTCCGATCTAGATCTGTAGATCAAACGATTGAAGAAAGGTATAATCCTTAATCCATCCTATACAATTAAGTTTGTAGGAGCATGCATAGGATTCGCATGGTTTATTTAATTGTATTTATTTTGATACCCTAAGAACGATCCTGCGAAATAAATAACAACTCACGTTGTTGATTGTAGACTCGAATCCTACAATTGGTATCAGAGCCAGGTTTCAGTTATTAGGCTCTGTCCTTAATAAATTCAATTAAATGAATTTGTATGTTCATGGATTGATTTAAATTGTTATGGATGATTTTTTGTTCTCGTGGCCTTCTCGTTTTTTTTGGATCTGTTTTACCACGAGAAAATTCGTGGTTAGATTTGATAGACAAAAATTGTAATAGATTTTAGATCTGTAATTTTTGTAATTTTTATTATTCAAATCTGTAAAATTGAGATCCGGATGAAGAACGAGAAACGAAGAACAGAGAATCAACACCACAGCCAGATCAGCCCTAGACGACCACCACGGCGGAGAGCGGCGGCGCAGGCAGGGAAAGCGGCGGCGTGCAGGAAACCCTAGGGTTTAGCCTGCGCGCGGCTGGGCTGCTTCCCACCGCGCACGCGCGCGCTTCCTCCGACCACCATGGCGTGATTCCCGGGCGTGCGTCGGCTGAGAGGGGCGGCGGCCTGTTTGCAGTGGGCGGACATACGAGGTTCGCGGTGGAACCCTATTTCGCGAGGGTGGCGGCGACGCGCAGCAGTCCTGTGCTGCATGTGGTTTGGCCGCGCTCTCGCCGGGTCTGCGACCGGATCTCCTCTCGCTCTCTCAGTCGCCTCTCACGGCGACGATGATGGTGGCGTCGGACGGCAAGGCCGCGCACAGGAGGCGCGCGGAGGTTCGCTGCACAGCGAACAACAGCTCGCTCTCCTCTCTCTCGCGACTGCAGGGATTCAGGCATCACCGACGACTCTCCTCCTGGCCGGCAACGTCGCGCGAAGGTTGTGGTTGGCGTGGGTGGTGCGGCTGCGGCGGTCAGAGGCGGCGGCGGTGGCTGTAGGGGTGGTTGGCGGCTAGGGTTTCTAACAAACCCTAGGGTTTGAGCTGTTGGGCCTGTTTTCGGGCTTCCCAGCCCAGAGGCGGCCCGGTTCAGGTGTGAACCCTAGTTTTGGCCCACTATGCAGCCCGGTTTGCAGTTTTTCAGTGGGAGCCCAATTCTGAAGATCTGTATTGAAATTAAAGCCTTGTAATAGATAGGATTTAATTTGTAATCGCATCTGAGGGGCCACGAGAATTTTATTTGTTTATTTAATTATTTCTCGTATGATGTGATTTATTATATGTGCACTAGTAAATAATAGGAAAGCATGCCTATTTGCTTTAATTATTTACTTTAATAAGCATGTTGAATTTATTTAAATTTTTGAGCATGTCTTATGTGATTTATTTTATGTTTTAAATTATGTCTATAAATTCCGAATTCATATTAATTTATGATGGAATTTTGGGTTGACGTAATTTATGGCAACATAAAATAATGTGTGCGCATGAAACCTTTAGAATTAAAATACTAAGCTGGATTTTGGTTCTTTTCTAACCAAGATCATTAGACCTCCACAAATACGACTTCTGATTGGAAGTGGGGTATCTCGAAGCGTAAACGGTCTACTCGGGTAGCTTACGTTAGGGGTCCCTCACAAGTTCCAATGCGATGAGGTTTCCAAAATAAAACACTTATTTTAAGATGAGAAGTGGGAGCCTCTAAGCAAACGGTCTACTAGGGTAGCTTGCATTGAGACAACTTTCACTCATCTCTAAGATTAATCTAAGTGGGATAACAAAGGATGTTAAAGGCAGGACGCATGGGTCTAGTACGTATGTCGAATCGCCTTTTGATAACCGGAGTTAGGCTTGTGGTTATTTTGGCTTAGATGTTGCCTGGAGTATAACTCTTTTGAGATGTCCCTGCTCCGGATAGGTGAACATGGTCTTGAGATCTCCAATATTAATTTATTTTGCTTAAGATACCTGGCATGTTAAGAAATTAAAGGATCATTTGATCTTGTTGAGCGTTCATCGTAAACGGTCTACTCGGGTAGCTTGCGGTGAATTAGCTTGGGCATTTGGAGGAAACAAATTGTGTTGTTTTATCTAAAGGTTACTATGCATATTTGTTTCAATTGTTCTGTTGTATGTTCTTAATTTATTTTATTTATTAATTTTCAGATATGTCTATATTATTCGTATTTTGGCACAAAATCCCTTGGAGGGTTCGAATTTCCTGGAATGGAAATGGCTCATGGAGCGATACATGTTTGCTACGCAGACTGTTTTTGTGTTACTTGTGCCTCGTCCGGCTGTACCTGTCATTGGGTCCTCAGATTACTCTAGGAACTCCTTTGAAAAGTGGATGGCGAGCAACGATAAGTTATTATCAATGCTCAGGTCATCCATGGTTGAGGAGCTCCAACTCAAGTATCAGTATTGTACTGACGCGGTTGAGATTTGGAGAGATCTGATTATGACTTATGGTAGGCTTGGACAGACTGTCAGTGCCAAGTTCATAAGGGAGCATGTGTTGCACATGGATAACCTCAGAAGATTTTATATCTTATTTGGTGGAAATATGAATGATCAGTTATTCACTGATATCATATATGACTCCCTTCCAGAATCTTTCTATGACTTCACTTCCATAGTCGAAGACAAGGTGTTTACTCTTGATCAGTTGGTTAGCTTCTTGGAGGCTGCTCAAGGGATCAATGATTCCTTGTCTGCTGTTGTGCTTGACTATCACTTTCCACTTCCTAGTGAGAAAGATGTGAGCATGAAGGAGTCGACTGGTGAGGTTGCTATAGAAAGATTTGGAGGCAAAGTTTACAAAAGAAAGGTCTGTTCTGCATGCAAAAGGAAAGGTCACTGTAAAGTAAATTGTCCGGTGTTTGTCACCAAGGGACAAGGTACGTCATCTTCTGCACTAGTTGTTGAAACATGTTTAGCATCAGTTTCTATCCATTCGTGGATAGTGGATACTGGAGCTACTGATCATGTTTGTTACTCTATGCAGGGGTTCGAGCTGACTAGAGAGCATGAAGATGGCGAGGTTACCATCTCCATGGGAAATGCTGCTAGAGTCTTTGCTACAGCAATTGGAGATGTTACTTTATGTTTTGGGAATAATGTTTTAACACTAAGAGATGTTTTGTTTGTGCCGTCTTTTCGGCGAAACTTGATTTCAGTTTCCAAACTCTTTGATGATGGATTTTCTGTTATTTTTGGTAGAGATGTTTCTATCATGAGAAATAACGTTGTTATCTGTCATGGGTCACTGAAAGATTCTCTTTATGTTATTACATGTTCAAATAAACCGACAGTGAAAGAGGCATATAATTTGTCTAACCAACGGAAAAGAAAATTTTCTTCAAGAGAGGATATAACATATCTTTGGCACTTGAGACTTTGTCACGTCAATCTTAAGAGAATCAAGAAACTCGTTGATTGTGGAATTATGGATCCAATCCAGATAGTTCCACATAGAGTTTGTGAGTCTTGTATAGAGGGGAAGATGACGACCAGGCCTTTCAAGGCAAGTGAGTCTCGAGCAAATGATTTGTTGGACCTCATCCACTCTGATCTGTGTGGACCTATGTCAACGCAAGCCCGTGGTGGGCACAGATACTTTGTCACCTTTATAGATGACTACTCTAGATATGGATTTGTTTATTTACTTCACTACAAGTCTGAATGCCTTGAGAAATTCAAGGAATTCAAGGCTGAGGTAGAGAAGAAGTTGAACAAGACCGTAAAGACACTGCGATCTGATCGTGGTGGGGAGTACCTCAGTAATGAGTTTCTCCAGTATCTGGCAGATCAAGGGATTACTTCCCAGTGGACCGCACCTGGCACCCCTCAGCAGAATGGTGTTGCAGAGAGAAGAAATAGAACTCTGTTGGAAATGATTAGATCAATGATGAGCTATGCCAGCTTACCTATTTCCTTTTGGGGATATGCGCTAGAAACAGCAGCGTACTTACTTAACTTAGTACCTTCCAAATCAGTTCCTAAAACTCCCGTTGAACTTTGGTATGGACATAAGCCCAATTTGTCCAAGCTAAGAGTGTGGGGTTGTTCAGCATACGTGCTGAATAAGGAAGTTGACAAGTTGGAGGGGAGATCTAAGTTAATGCTGTTTGTGGGCTATCCCAGGCAAACAAAGGGTGGTTTCTTTTATGATCCAGAAGATCAGAAAGTCGTTGTGAGTACCAACACAAGATTTCTGGAACATGAATTCATGAGAAACCACAAGACCAAGAGCGAGATTGTACTTCAAGAAATTGAAGAGAAAAATTCAAATCCATCAGGAGAACCCCGTGGCAGTCTGAGCATACCTGAAATAGGTATGGAACCAGCTGCACGGCCGCCTGTGCAAGATGGTGAATCATAATTGAATGCACTTAACACAGACACATTAAAGGGGCCTCGTCGTAGTGGGAGGTTGCCTCGGCAGCCTGAGCGGTATATGTTCGTGGGAGAGTCTTCTGACTTAATCCCTGAAGACGGACTGAATGATACCGACCCATGGACATACGACGAAGCCATGAGAGACAAGGATGCTGATCAGTAGCGTAAGGCCATGGATTCTGAAATAGAATCAATTACAGCTATGGATGTGTACCAGAAATCCTTACTTCAATATGGTTTTTGAGCCATAGGCAGTAAGTGGGTATACAAGAGAAAGAAGGATTCGAATGGTAACATAACGGCATTTAAGGCCAGGTTGGTGGCGAAAGGTTATAGTCAAAAGGAAGGTATTGACTATGATGAGACCTTCTCACCTGTTGCAATGTTAAAATCCATTCAAATACTTCTGTCCATAGCAGCACATATGGATTTTGAGATCTGGCAGATGGATGTCAAAACCGCGTTCTTGAACGGGTACCTTAAAGAAGGTCGTGACATCTACATGCAACAGCCAGAAGGGTATGTGCAGAATGATCAAGAACATCTTGTCTGGAAGCTTAAGAAGTTACTGTATGGAACAAACGTTTTGATGATGTGATCAAATCCTATGGATTTTCACAGTGCGAAAACGAGAGTTGTGTGTACCGTTTATATGTCAGTGGAAGCGTGGTCTTTCTTGCACTTTATGTAGATGACATTCTCCTATTCAGAAACGATGTGGAAGTGTTGTCAGGCATAAAAGGTTGGTTATCCGAGCAGTTTCAAATGAAAGATCTGGGAGATGCTGGTTACATCCTTGGGATCAAAGTCCTACGTAATCGTAGGAAAAGGATGTTGAGCTTATCTCAGGGTGCTTACATTGATACTGTGTTGGCTCGTTTTAGCATGCAAAATTCCAAGAAAGGCTTGCTGCCTTACTGTCATGGAATACGTCTTTCAAAGTCGCAGTGTCCTGTGACAGAGAAAGAGAAGAATGAGATGGCTTTTGTACCATATGCTTCTGCAGTGGGAAGTCTCATGTATGCTATGCTTTGTACGAGGCTAGATATCTGCTATGCTGTAGGCATGGCGGCAAGATATCAATCCAATCCCGGTCAGGCGCATTGGAATACGGTTAAACACATTCTCAAGTATCTGAGAAGAACACGAGACTTATGTCTTGTATATCAGTGTGAGAACTTGTGTCCTGTTGGGTACACGGATTCGGATTTCCAGGCGGACCAAGATGAGAAGAGATCGACCTCTGGATATGTGTTTACCTTGGGAGGAGGAGCTGTATCTTGGAGGAATGCGAAACAGAAATGTATCGCGGACTCCACCATGGAAGCTGAATATGTAGCAGCTTCAGAAGCTTCAAAGGAAGCTGTATGGTTCCGGAACTTCCTCCTAGAGCTGGATATTATTCCGAGCTTGCCTAAAGCAATCACAATATATTGTGACAATGCTGGTGCAGTGGCAAACTCGAAGGAACCCAGGCCTCACAAGGCTTCAAAACACATAGAAAGAAAGTACCACATCATACGAGAAATCGTAGCAAGAGGCGATGTGCAAATACAAAAGATAGATACGAAAGAGAATCTAGTTGATCCATTTACAAAGGGCTTGCCTCAGAAGATCTACGAGGAACACGTTCGTGCTCTTGGACTGAAGATCTGAGGCTGGACATCTTATGTCCCATTTTGTAATAGCTAGATTGAATAGACACACTTAATACTCTGTAAAAGTAATGGTATTATGCTTTGAGTTTAAGTGGGAGATTGTTGGGATTGTATACAGAAAGCATAAATGATTAAGTGTTTGTATACTGGCCTTCATTTATGTGTTACATCAACAATTCTCGCTATCTGATAAATGTGAACATACAACGAACTATAATATCCTTTTATCTCGTAGATAGGGATGACCATATGGTGTGTAGGAGATCACAGAGGATCATATGGTTCGTTTGACCTAGCGAGATATAAACAGTATCACAGCTGAAACAGTCCCTGGATAGGCTGTTGGTTTAAGCTGCGACACATCGTTTCATAAGTGGGCTTATCCTAGCTACTTGATGTGTCGGTACATGTTTATGTATTGATGGGATCAACAGTGGGATGTGCCATTCTCATTGACATATGAATGAGCCAGATCCCTAACATACTTCCTATGATCTTAAACCTAACTGAAGGATAAGGGGCACACACAGATTGACCGCACTTTGATTTACCATGGTGGCGAGTCTTACATGTACTCTTATACCCGTATTTTGGGTGTTGGCAATTTGTGTGTGGCCTGCTTAGTCTGGACGTTTAGGTAAGCATATCCATTTCAGGATGGTGACATTCCCTGATGAGCTCACAAGGTTCTTTATGCTAAGTCCTGCAGGCTGAATGATTTGTTCAAGCATAAGAGAAAAGGAGTGAGTGGTACTAATCAGGAAATAAGATATTAATTAGTTGTGGTTAATTGTCATAAACCAAATTAATTAATGAATGTCTAAAACCTTTAATATGTGGATCATGTTAGTTTAATGCAACCCGTTCCTAATAACGTGGTAATAAAGGGGCGAGTCAACATTGTTACCGTGGTGAAGGTTAAAACAATGTTTTATTAATTAATTATGTTATGGGTTGAACAAGGAAGAATTAATTAATAATGAGGGCCCACTTTATTATTTACATTTGATCCCTGGTCTGGCCCACACACTGCTCAAGCCCAGTTAGGGTTAGGGTTTCTCAAAACCCTAACACTATAAATAGTCTCCACCTCGCAGATCAGATGGTAGCCACCACAGTATACAGTTAATATTCACTTAGAATATTGAGAGAGAGGGGCGACTGTTTTGGGCGATCAGAAGGAGTTTTTTCTGATCAAATCCTCCGGCTTTCTGATTCAACTTGGTGGATAATCCTCACCAGATTTCCAAGGAGCAAGGGAACAGATCAGAAGATCAGATCTGTAGGAACACAAGAAGGAGTTCTATTCCGCTTCAGATCTAGCTTCATCGTTAAATCTCTGATCTAGATCTGTAGATCAAACGATTGAAGAAAGGTATAATCCTTAATCCATCCTATACAATTAAGTTTGTAGGATCATGCATAGGATTCGCATGGTTTATTTAATTGTATTTATTTTGATACCCTAAGAACGATCCTGCGAAATAAATAACAACTCACGTTGTTGATTGTAGACTCGAATCCTACACTCAGCATGATCACTATCATCATTGGCCTGGTCAGCAGTTTGGTCCCCTGCTGTGTGCGTCTGGTTTGGGTTGCAGTCATTCATAGACTTAGTCGAATCAACACGTATATTCTCAAAGGAATTTAAGAATGTTTGATCATTGACATCATCAGTCTCATGATTGTTATCCTCTTTTCTTTTGATCTCTCTGCGCACTAATGTAGACTCATCAAAAATAACATTGCATGTTATTTCCACAATACCAGTAATCTTATTTAATACCCTATAACCTTTATGAGAGGGATGCCCATAACCAAGAAGCACACCCTCATCTAACTTAGGTGAGAAGGTATTAAGTTTAGATTTTCCGTTATTGTGAACATAACATGTAGAACCAAATGCACGTAGATGAGTTATGGAGGGCTTACGACCGTTGTACACTTCATAGGGAGTCTTGTTGAATCTGCTCATGATAGCACTCCTATTCTGTGTATAACATGCTGTCATCACTGCTTCCCCCCAGTACTTAGCAGGAAGTTTGGAATCTGCTAACATTGAGCGAACGGCCTCTTTCAGCGTCCGATTCCTCCTTTCTACTAAACCATTTTGTTGAGGAGTCCTTGCCGTAGATCTTTCGTGTGATATACCAGCTTCAGCACAAAAATCCATCAGCACTCCATTACAGAATTCTGTACCATTGTCAGATCGAATTCGCTTTACAGTAACTTCTTTATTGTTTTGCTCCTTGAGGATCAGTTCTGGCAGGATAAGTTTGACCTCATCCTTTGTATTTAGAGGATGTACCCATGTGTACCTAGAAAAGTCATCAACCACCACAAGTGTATATAAACGTTTACTTAAAGTGGGTGGAGTGACTGGACCGAAGAGATCCATATGAAGTAGTTATAGGATCCTTTGTGATGTTTCTTTTTCAGGATTTGTCTTGAAGGATGATTTCGTCTGCTTCCCCTGTTGACATGCTTTGCATATCCCTTCCGTGCGGAAAGTCTCATTGGGCAAACCTACAACAAGCTTATTTCTGGCAAGGTAATTGATAGTTTTGAAATTTAAGCGATTGAACCTCTTGTGCCACAGCCATGTTGTTTCCTCTTTGTTTAAAGCCAGAAAGCAAGAGTGTTGTTGACCGCTGTGCTAATCAACAACGTATAATCCACCCTTGCGGATGCCTCATAGTTTTACTTCCCCTGAAATAGCATCAGTAATAGCACAACCAGTATTTATAAAAGATACAATGTACCCGTTTTTGCATAATTGGCTTATACTGAGTAGATTATACTTTAAGTTGGAGACGAGTGCCACATTTATGATTCTTAGACCGTTCCGTTCAATGCACCCTCTTCCAATGACTTCTCCTTCACTGTTGTCTCCGAACTTGACCTTGGGACCGTTGAATAATCTTCTCAAATCTGAGAATAATGCTTTGTTCCCGGTCATATGAGCAGAGCAACCGCTATCCAGGACCCACTCATTAGATAAGCATGTTCTTATTGCTGCTGAGTCCTTTTCCTACAATTAAATCAAGTAGTTTTAGGTACCCGTTTATCATCGGGTCCTGCAGGATTAGCATTGACCATGGTTCCCTTTGGTACCCACATTTTAGTGACTTTCAAGATTTTCTTCCTGAATTCACTGTTTACCATTTCTTCACCTTTTGACATAACATGTTTGATATTTTTATAACTATGTGCAATGGTGTACTTGGCCTTCCTTGCCCTTGAAACAAATGATTTGGGCTCAGGACCTACATAGGTGTTCCTCCTATGTGACGTGCTTTCCTGATATGTTGGTTTTACAGCATTGTAAAAATATTGATTTCTTTGCTGAAAGGTAGGTCTAGCTGTCCTTGCGATTGGAACATAACGCTCAGCATACCTAGGTCGTCTAGAATACGGTTTAGTGTATACTCTTGGATTCTGCTGAGGTCTGGCCGACACATACCTAGCATTCACTCTGTTGTTCCTCTGGTGAGGTATAGTCGATTCATGCACAGCATTCAACTTAGGATTCCTCAGCTGAGGTCCACGAGTTGTACGCTTAGCAGAATCTGACTTGACCCCCTACTGAGGTCTAGCAGGCAAATACTTAGCAGTCTCTGCACAAAACCTCTGTTGAGATCCTTTATGCGTATTCTGTGATCGTCGATTCTTTGGCTTAGCAACCGGCATAGCACTGGATGATTCAGCAACGACAACTCCTTTTCCTTTTTCAGCAGTGCTAGTTCTAGGAGATACAAACACAATTGGATTCGTTTTAGAAGAACCATCATAGGATTTTGATATTCCTTTCGAGGATTCGTATCCAAGCCCAGACTTATCCTTATGGTGTCTCTGTTGGCTTACAAGGGCATCAAGAGCAGCCTTGCTGGATGCGTACATGCAAGTGCAGTCCTTTCGAGGATAACTTTTCAAAGCAAGATTTTCTTTCTCTAGATTTTGACAATTGTCAGTTAATTCTGAAAAATCTGCTTTTAATTTCAAGAATTCTTCACTTTCTAACCTCAGTTTTTCAACTTCCTCGGTCAACGATTGAATATTCCGTTGAAGTGAGAATTTTTCACCTACGATTGTGTTTTTGATCTCATTCATTTTTGAAAATTCAATTGACAATTTTGTCAAATAATCTTCCTCGGAATCGAAGAATGATTTCTCCGATTCATCTAGTGTAGGAATGCTGGTTGGGTTTGTAGGTAATACCTCACTTTCCTCAGCAGCGAGAGCCAATTCGTTGTTTTGCTCAGCATCAACGTCTGCGTCAGCAAACTGATCTTCAACAATGTTCGCCATCAATACGAACAGTGCTTCCTCGCTATCTTCTTCTTCGGAGGAACAGTAAAACTCCTCGTCGTTCTCAGGAATGTCAGTAACCTCCGTTCTGGTCAGCAACGCCTTAGTCACTACTTTAGCAGCGCGTCTTTCAAATCTTTGTTTCAGGCGTTCTCTTTCCTCTCTGCTGACCTTCGGGCAATCATGTTTCAAATGATCTGGAGAACCACATTCAAAACAAGTTCTAATTTTTCGCTCTGCTGAGCGGTTAGATGATAATAATTGAGTCTCTTTCGTCTCTTTCTCAGCCTTCATTCAGCATCTTCTGCATCTTTTTCATCTGTTCTTCCAGCTCATTGATCTTCAGATCAATAGGTTGTGTACCTGCACTGGAAGTACCTTCCTTTGCGGGTGATGCTGGAGCAGATCTTTCTTGCTTGTAGAAAGGCTTCTTTGTCTTGAACTTGTTGAAGTCCCTCTTAGCGAAGTACGCTAAGTCTTCAGAGTTGCCAGCGAAGTTTGATACGGCATTTGCTACAGCTGTCTCATTCTTCTTCGACTGCATTATAATAAATTCGTGAGCTTTAAGTTGAGCAAATACCTCAGATGTAGTCATGTTGTTGAGGTCTTTTTCACTCAAACTTGTCACTTTCGCGAACGAGTCATCTCTTGGATATAACTTGGAGATTATCTTGTTGTTCATCTCTCCCTTTTCATACTCTTTTCCAAGATAGTTAGCGAACTGAGCCGAGGGAATTCTAGAGAGGGAAGCTCTCCCTTCTCTCTAGAATTTGAATATTCTCGTCTCTCTTCCGTCCACCTTCCCTCCATCGCACGCCCACCACCCTTCATCCCTTCCACCATCTTTTCCGACCGCCTCCGTCACCCTCCCGCCGTCCGCCATCACTCCGACCATCCTCCTCCCGCCGGCCGTGAGCAGTTTGGGGTACCTTCTCCCCACTAGAATCTACGTGTCCGGATTCTGGCGCTGTTCACCATTCCCCATCGAGACTCACCCCTCCTCGCTGCTGTTATTATTTTCACGCTGCACCGTCGCCTAGTCTGATAGCGACGATCTGTGTACGCTGCTCCTTGTACACGCACGCTGCCCTACCAGTCCGGTGGCTCCAGTCGTAGGGTTTCTAACCACCTCTTCAGGAAACCCTAGCGCCGCCGCTGATCTCCTGGCCGCCGTCTGCCTCTGAACGCTGCCCCTGCATTCGGCCGTCTATAACCCTAGCCGACCAACGTAGGGTTTCTGAGGCTGGGTGCCGACTTTCCATATTTCCGGTACTTGCACCCTACCATACCGCCCGATCGCTGCGACTGTTTGATTTCATTAAGGGCAGGGCGCGAAGGGTGTTATTACACCGGTATTCGGACGTTGAATACCGCATACCCAGTGCTGCATGCTTTCTGGTGTATTACCGCGCCCAGGAAACTTCGCTCATAACAACGGTGAGACGTCGGGTGAGCCTAGTGGGGATCTGGACTGCTACGACCCCGGACACGGTGATTCATCACTTAGCTTACGGCTGGCACTTTGAGCCTAGGTTGTTTAGTTCACGTTCCCCTGTTACTAATCATTCTCACTCTCTTTATCGTGTTTTCGCCAATCTTGGTCTGACCAACCATTATTGTCGGAATTTTGAGCCCCTGAGTTCTTGTGGTTTGTTTGTGGATCAAGGCGTGTGCCCATACGATTGGTTTATGCCCTTGGTGGACTGATTGTTTCACTTACGACCCCTCCCCATCCTTGTGGTTTATGTTTTTCTTTCAGGTTCGTCGCTGGAACCATGCCCGTCCCGGTGCTTGAGGCTGCTACTTACGCGCGTCTAGGGCTTCAGCCATCCTGGCCCCGGCGTGCGCACTCCAGCCCGGTGATTCGTCTCTTGGTTCACAGCCACTACTCGTAAGTTGTAGGGGAGACCTCACTGTAAGTATATCCTATCATTGTGGTAAGGTATTGCTTGTTTATGCGGTTCTGCCTAGGTCATTCTTTCGAATTGGTGGAGTGCATAATTTCTGAATACTCTTGCTGACTCTTTGCAACCTCTGCCTTTGATCTCTCGGCTGTGTATGCTATCTGCTCGTTTACAATTGCTTAGGGCTCCTCTGGCTTAGTGCTGTTTGGGTTCAGCTCTGGAGTTAATTGTTTTTGATTGCCAACTTGGTCCCTTAACTGATTATTTTGTTGAATTGCTGGTGTGCATGCCTTTTGTGTAGTGTGTGCTTTCCCTGGGTAGGGTGTTGTTGACTCTCATTTCCTTTGGTGTGTTCGTTATTACTTCTGATTACTACTCCCAGTCGTGCATGTAGAGTGGTCTGGTGAAACTTGTTGTGTTATCTGTAGCTTGTTCTTCTCATTCTCCACTTTCAGAAATTTCTGTTTTTGGTTTTGGCATTTGATCGAACAGGTGGTAGGTGTGTATCCTTACATCTTACTTTCACTTGCATTTTGCTTGGATACCATCTTTGTGGCTTGGGTTTGTGTTTCTCAGCTGTAGGTATGATGAACCACGATTCTGGGGCAGGCCCGGCCGCTAATGGGTCCTCTGGCCCGTTACACAATCGGGACAAAAACCCTTGGTTGATTGGCAAATTTTTGGAGGAACCTTGTGTTCATTTTGAAGATACGGTGCTGCGTCATGTTGATCTTAATTGTGAAAAACTTTGCTTAAATGATGATGACTGCATTGATGAAGATAACTTTATGGGTTGCTGCCTTTTGGGTTTTTACGGAGGCCGGTTCCCGGGGAAGGAAGCCACGGAAAACGCTGTCAAGAGATGGGCACGGCCTGTGAAGGTCGCGTACCATCCAAAGGGTTGGCTTATCATCCGTTGTAGATCGGCTGAAGATAGAGAGGTAATACGTAACCAAGGTACGCAATATGTTTTCGGTATTCCTCTTGTTGTGTGCTCGCTTCCGGTTGACTTTCGGTTTGATTCTTCCCCGGAATTTAAATTTCGCATATGGATTACATTGCCTAACTTGCCGCTACGATTGTGGAATTTAAATGCTCTTAGTAAAATTGGTTCCATGATTGGAGAGCCTCTCCAAGTTGACCATCGTGTGCTTTTTAGAAAATCTGTTGCAGGCCCCCGGTTGCTTATTCTTGTTGATGCATTGGCACCTAGGAAAGAGCAGATTTCGATTGTTATGCCGAATGGCATGGAATTTGAACAGGAAGTTGTTTATGAATTCTTTCCAAGCTTTTGTTCTTCTTGTCGTAGGATGGGGCATACGGCTGATAAATGTCCTAATAATAAGAATGCTATTAACCCGGGCACTTCCGTCCCTCTTAGGGAGGGTAAGGAGCCCGTTTCTGATGATGCGGATGGATGGGAGACACAAGGACGTCGGTCCCGGGCTGCAGCTAGGAAAAGAGGGCTGAATAACAAGAATGCTAGCCGTCCGACTAGTAAGGCTCCGGCTGATCCGAATCTTCCCAAATCAGCTCCGAATTTGAGGAGCCGCTCCTTGAGTGTGGCCCCTAATGCTAGGAGAAAATCTGTCGGAACTTGGCGCCGTAAGGAAACGGCGAATGCTCAGGTTGTTCCTAACTTGAAATCGGCTGCGGAGTCTTCCAAAGCTACTCACACTTGCGAGGAGAATCGGGAAGTTCCTTTAAACAAGCATACTTATTTTAATTCTCCGGAATCTTCCCTCTCCTTGGGCAATGCTCATGTTGGCGTGATTTGTGTGCAGGATGGTTCACCGTCAACTCGGACTGCCACCCTCGTCGCCCCTAATGAGGATGTTAGCCCTAGGCAGCGTGCCTCTGAGACGCACCAGCTGGATATTGGCCAAGATGACTTATTGGAAGATGTTCCAAATCCTTCGGCAAACCTGCAAAAGAGCGTTAAAAACTCCAGGAAAACTGCTGCAGCGAGCCAAGGAAATTTGCTTAACCACGACACTCCGGGATCTGCACCGGCCGTCTCTGATTTTTTACAGCTCCCTAACATGCCTATGGAGATGGCGAGTGGTCGTTTGGGCCAATCGGATGCGGGGGATAGAGCAGAAAATTCGTCAAAGGCAGAGAAAGCTGTTGCTGAAAATGCTGAAAATGCTGCGGCTGCTGTTGGTAAATCCCCCGTAGCCGACCCTGAGGGGTCTCGTACTTCCTCCCCCTATTTTTCCCAGCATGCTAAGACATATACGGAGACGGAAAATTGAATTGGGGGCCATTTGGATGAGGGGGTAAATTCAGAAAATTCAAACAGTTCCTCTCCCGACGCCACCAATAGTGCTGCGAAGGGAATGAGCTTGATTCCCACTACATCTGTGGATTTGGCTAACTCCTCCCATCCTCATTTGAATGACTCTGGGGAAATATCTCCTACGTCGAGGAAATGGTCAGATGTTGTTCGAAACCCGGAGTCTCCGTCGGGTAGTATCTCTTCTACTTCCCGCTCTTGTACTCTTGTTTCTACTTCTAATTCCTTTCAGGTTTTGGGACAAATTCCACGAGCTGCAAAAGGTAAATTTGGTGTTGGAATTGCTTTGGACAATACAGTGGAAAAGGAGGATGCGGTTACAAGTAAGTTGGTGCACAACACTAGTGACAACCCCCCCGATTCCGAAGTGAGAGACAAACAAGAGAAAGGTAACACATTGAAGAAATCGGTTCGCATTAAGAACCGTGTGGCTAGAACCAGCTGTCCCCCTACCCTAAGGGGTGTTCGGAGTGAAAAAGAAGGACGGTGGAGATGATTTTTGCAGCATGGAATGTTAGGGGACTGCAGAAGGCCCATAAACACTCTGCGGTAAAAAATTTAATTTCTACTCGTTCTCTTGATCTTGTTATTCTTGTTGAAACTAAACTTAGGGAAAATTCTTTTGCTAAGTTTATGTCTAGTTTCTCAAATTCTTTTCCTGATTGGAGTTTTGTTTATAATTTTACCTTTCGACCATTTGGTAGGATTTTGGTACTGTGGAATTCTCTTCGTGTGGATTTGCATGTTGTTTCGATTGAGGATCAGGTTATACACTGCAAGGTTAAATGGAAACCCACCGGGTCTTTATTTAACCTTAGTGCAGTGTATGGCTTTAATCCTCTTGCCCAACGAAGGACTCTCTGGGACTCTTTGATCTCCAATGTGTCGTTGGACGAACCTGCTATTGTGGCAGGAGACTTCAACGCTATTTTGCACCCGGATGAGCGGATTGGTGGTAGGAGACCGGTTGAGAAGGAGTATACTGAATTTTCTGATGCTTGTTCTTTCTTGAGTTTGCAGGATACGCCTTCTTCAGGTGTACATTTTACTTGGTCAGAAGGAGGCACGTTCTCCAAAATTGACCGTGTCTTGGTTAATGAAGCTTGGTTTGAGGCGGGCTGGTATTGCAGATCTGAATTCCTTCCCCGAGGAATACATTTTGATCACTCGCCGAGTATTACTTACCTTTTCGAGCAGGTACCTCGTTTCAAACCTCCCTTTAAATTCTCTAACTTGTGGATGGAGCACGATGATTTTGACAGGGTCTTAAAGGACAACTGGAAGGTGGAAAGGGCAGAGTCTGATTGCCAGCGCCACCTTGTAGACAAGTTGGAGGCTTTACAGGGAGTGCTGAAGAGGTTTAACTTCAAGGAGTTCGCTTTCCTCCAGGACAGGGTCAAAGCTGCTAAGGCTAATCTGGAGGAGGTTCAAATGGATCGTGATAGGAACCCACTTGATGGGAATCTGAGGAATAAAGAAATTGAACTCCGTAAGGAGGCGGCTCGCTTGGTCACTGCTGAGTATGAATTTTTCCGCCAGAGAGCACGTGGTATCCACTTGGTTAAAGCAGATAAGTCCACTGCCTATTTTCATTCTATTGTGAAGAGAAAGCATGGACGTAATGCCATTTCTTTTTTATGTGATGCTGATGGCGAGGTGTATAGTGATATGAATAGAATTAGGAATGATTTTATTCAGTTCTACTCTATTTTGTTTGGGCGCTCTGTTCCTCGTACTGCTGTTGTTCCTTCTGTTTTTCTTGCAGGTACCAGGTTAAGCAGTGAAGAGCAGCAAAGATCAGTTCGTTGGGTATCGGCCTTGCAAGTCCGTGAGGCTATGTTTGGGATTGGAGATGACAAGGCACCGGGTCCTGATGGATACTCCTCCTCTTTCTTCAAGAAGAAGTGGAGTCTTGTGGGTCCCGAGGTGGTGGATGCGGTGCAGGAGTTCTTTGAGAAAGGGGTCCTGCTTCGCAAACTCAACCATACTGTGGTCTCCCTAATCCCGAAGAAGGCGCATGAACCTACTGTTGCTGATTTTCGTCCTATCTCCTGCACTAACACTGTCTATAAAACTATTACTAAGATTCTGGCTGACAGGATGTCGTTGTTTTTGCCCTCTATTATTAACCCTGCCCAGGCTGCTTTCCTACGGGGAAGGAATATCACTGATAATTTTCTTTTGGCGCAGGAAATAGTTAGAGGCTTTGAGAAGAAGACGCAGAGAAAAGGAGTTGGGCGGTGCTTATTGAAGATTGATCTACAGAAGGCCTACGACTCTATCTCTTGGGAGTTTCTGTATGAGGTCCTCCACGGTTTGAACTTTCACCCTCAGTTCATCCATTGGATTATGATATGTGTGACTTGCCCTACGTTTTCGTTGTCTATGAATGGGGGGGTGCATGGTTACATTGAGGGTAGGAGGGGTCTGAGACAGGGTGATCCTATGTCTCCGATTCTATTTCTTCTGTGCATGGAGTATTTGTCTAGGCTCTTATCTGTCAGGATTAGGGACTCTAGATATGCGTACTTGCCAAAATCTGATTCGTTGAATATTACACACCTTATGTTTGCTGATGATTTGTTGGTGTTTGGCAAGGGTACTGTTGCTGGTATGCAGGTTGTGGCTGATGCCCTCAGGGAATTTTCTGCGACGTCGGGACTTGTGATTAATAACCGCAAGTCTAACATATATTTTGGGGGACTCAGTAGGTGGGAGGAGGAACAGATACATCAGTTGTTTGAGTTTCCAGTGGGGACTTGGCCGATCAAGTTTCTGGGGCTTCCTCTTGCTTCTCACAACCTTTTGAATGATCAATATTCTCCCCTGATTGATCAGATTACGGGGCTTATTCGGAGATGGTCTAATAGTTCTTTATCTCTTGCAGGTAGGGCGGAACTGATTAGAGCTGTGGTGCAGGGGGTGGAGAACTATTGGTTTCAGGTCCTTCCGATTCCGGAGGGTGTGATTGATCGGATTAACAGGCTGGTGAGGACCTTCCTTTGGGGAACTAAGTCTTCGCCTGTCGCCTGGAAGACGGTCTGCACCCCAAAGGAGGAGGGGGGTCTGGGTATTCATGATGTGAAGAAATGGAATGATGCCCTTTTCACGAAGGTGCTCTGGAATATACATAAGAAGACGGATTCATTGTGGATTCGCTGGGTCCACACGGAGTACTTGAGGGGAGATGATCTATGTACTTTTAATATTAACTCTCGAGACTCTGTGTTTTTGAAGAGGATTTTTACTCTTCGTGATTCTCTTTTGCAGGCTGCTTCAGGGGATGCGGAGAGTGCGGGCAGACTACTTGATAGGATGTTCGCTCAGAAAGGGGTGACTGGGGCTTACGAGTTTTGGAGGATTAAGGGGACTCGGCGCTTTTGGCACAAGACCATATGGAAGTCTCCTATCCCTCCTCGTTTTTCTATTACCCTTTGGTTTATTTTACATGGCAGGCTTAAGACTAGAGACCGCCTGTGCTTTTTAAGTGATGATGTGCCCTTGGTCTGTCAGCTTTGTGACTCTGTTAATGAAACCGCTAAGCATCTCTTTTTTGAATGTAGGGAAACCTCACGGGTTTGGAGGGATGTGCGGGAGTGGCTTGGACTGAAGCATAGGACATCGACTGTGGAAGCTGCGCTGAAGTGGTGCCTGCGGGAGAGGAGCTGGTCCAAAGTCTTGAAGAAAGCCCGTTATCTTGCTCTGGCCGCCACGGCGAACCATATCTGGCATGCAAGGAACAAGAAAGTCTTTAATGGTGCTCCCTTTGATGCCGCTGCAGTTGTGAAGGGCATTAAGGAGGACGTTTTTCGTATTTTTTACTCGGTGTTCCCGATAGATGAGGTTGTTGCTCATCTTGACTGGAATACCCATTAGTGGTCTCTTCTGTGTTTTCTGTTGGTTTGTGATCATATCGATAGTGTGATGTGGGTGGGCTGACCTAGTTAGTATGCCTACATCGCTTGGTTTTGAGTATGATGAAGGGGGATGTCGTGCTGACCTAGTTAGGATGGCATTTCTCTTTCGGACCCAGGACTACTATCGGTATGATCGTTTTGGGCGGTTGATTTCTGTTGGGTTATCTCGGTAAGTGTGAGATTTGGACCATTGTTGGGCTGGTCACGTTATAGTGTGCTTAGATGTCATCTTTCTACCGGGGTATGCCCCGTGTACTTGTATTTGCAGGGTTAGATTGCTTGTCCCGATGGTCACACTGTTTGTGAACCTCGGGTGTCTGTTTTTATCCCTGGGGTATGCCCCTGTGCTGCTGTAAGGTTTCGGCCTATACTCGGTTTACATTTATGCTATTATCTTTTAACCTTTTCCAAGATAGTTAAGTTCACCGATTATGGTGTTGAAGCGTTCTTCCATATCCTGTATGGACTCGCCTCCAATCATAGAAAATGACTCATACTTATCAACAGCTATTTGTAGCTTTTTTCTTCTCATTTGATCTGTTTCTTGTGATGCTTCACACACGTAATCCCACATTTCTTTAGCAGTTTCAAAATCAAGGGATTTGGTAGCCATTAGTTTTGGTAAGCAATCATAAATCAGCTTCTTGGCTATAGGTTCCAGTTGAGCCCTCTTTTTGTCTTCTGTGGTATACTCCCCCTAGGGCTTTGGAACCATATTTGGCCTTGGTCCTTCGCCAGCAGCAGCCTTACCTACAAAAGTGTTAGGTTTCATAATTTTTATTGGACCTTTCGTCAGCACATCCTCCATTTCAGGAAGGATGGTTTGCAGATTTATGAGAGCCAACTTCTTCCAAGACTTGAAGTTCTCCTTGGAGTAATTTCCGACTGCATGGTGATTCAACATCTTGTCTCCTGAGCTAGACAAATGAAACACAGAAAAGCAAGTAACAGTGCAAGGAAAATATAGATCTGGTCTTAAGCGACTCAGAAGCAGTCGGTTTTTCAACCTCCTGCTCTGATACCACTTCTTGGTCCTTAAATGTCAGAGTCGTCGTGTTTAAGAAAAAACATGAAATGCAGCGGAATAAATAATCGTCACTTACACTTTACGTTTTCCCTTTCAAAGTTAGTTAAGCTTAGAGATAGATTAAGTTTCTTCACAGTTATACACTAACAATATGATTGCTAGGTTTCAAATCGTATGAACAATGAAACAATAAAAGAGACAAAATTTATAGTGGTTCGATCCAACAAGATCTACGTCCACTCCTTAGCCGAAACGCTAAGAATTCACTAAGTAAGTATACAGATTACAAGGATTCGCCTTTTTATAGTTAAGTAGGCAGTGAGCTTTTGGCCTGGCTACTTGACAGCTATCCTCCGATAATCTGAACTCCTCAGATGCTGGTTTGGCTGGGTCAAGGGCACACCTTCGAAACTCCTGCCTCGCCTGATATGGAAGTTTTATAGTCACTTCCTGACTTTCCTTGAATGCGGCTAGATGCCTGTCTGAGTCTTGACCTTTTTGGTGTTCGACTTTTAGATTCTTTCTAAAAAGAAAGGAATCCCAATGATTGAGAATTCTTGAATGCAATCAAGAATATCTTCAATGAAGTGTCAGTAACTCAATGTGCGACACTTTGGTTGTTGAGGGCTTTTAATATTCTTTCTCAGAGCTCTCAACTGACTACTTTTTCTTGTGTTTACTCTATCGAAGGAATCTTTTGCTTGAGTGTTCGTGAATGTCTGAAGTGATAAAAGCAGTAGTCATTCTCACTTTTTGGACCTCCCTTTTATAGATGGAGATTCAAATCTTGAATCTCCATGTCCGTTAGACACAACGTCTCCTTTGTCCGAGAGTGATATGATTAGTTCAGATCCTTTTTGCATTGCAGTGTACTTTTCGAACTACTTTGGGAAGGCTCTTTCCATTTTTGTGTACTTTCTGTCAGAATAGCAGTGTATCTCCACCCTCTGACTTTTTTTTTCTGCTAATTCTCCTTAGCAATCTGCTATCGAATATTTGTCTCGCTAAAGGTTCATTCGAGGATTCCTTGACATCCGTTCAGCTAGCATTTTCTTTGATTTGCTGATCGTTAGCAAATGCTAAAGCCTTAGCATTCTGCTACTGCTTGTCTTCCAGCAAATGCTTCCCTTCGATTTCTGCTGCCAGATCTTCTTGCAAACTAAACTAACTCAATAGATGATCTATACAGGACATTACATGATATGCTAGACTTATCTAGAATTCAGCAAATGATCGACCAAATGCTAAGGTTTGATTCAACAAAACCTTTTACAAACGACTCCTTAGGGATATTTTAGGAATAATTTCCCAACATAGGGAACCCGTGATGAGCCAGAAGGCAAACTCATCAGCATCCTATCATCTGTCATAGAATTCAAGCTTAAGCTCGCACACTCCTCTTTGAGAATGCAACAGTGGATCCATGTAAAGAACATGTGCTTAATTTTTCAGATAAAGGATCTGTTTGATGTAGAAACTCCATTCATGGAAGTTCGGACCTGTTAGAGGATTGAGAGTAAGTATATGATCGACAGTAGACATAGACATATCTGAAACAATAAAGATCTTAAATAAGAACATACATATTGAACTTCGAAAACAAATGCATTGAAAACCTTTTAATAAATCAAATACAAATGTTTTCCACTAATTGCCTAAGAGTTCCCACCGCAAGCTACACTCGTAGACGTTTACGATGTCACCCTCAACCAGAACTGCGGGTTTTAAGCCCCAATCAATTTAATTTCACTACCATGTCATGATGCTTTTGACACTAGAAATTAATAATTAGTGAAAACCTTAGACCAAGCCATCTCTCAAAACAGGGATGCAATTCTTGCATTATATTCTAAGATGCTTCTAAGAAATTAACCACTAATTTAACTCCGGCCAAAAGAGATAGTTTAGCATGGCACGTAACCATACCGCACAGTCCTTAAAGCTTTTGTTATCTATAATTTAAATCAATCCTAGAATACTTATGAAAGAGGTCTAAGCAAGCTACACTCGTAGACGTTTACGCAAAGTCCTCCCACTATTCACATGATTTAAATTGTTTGTCTAGAAATCCCAACAACCGTACCCATGCACCTCTAGGAACTAGCAAGCTACACTCGTAGACGTTTAATAGAACGAGAGATACACTTACAGCCTAGGACTGCTTTGTGGAGGTCTATTGATTTTAATTAAAAAATCTACTTAGTATTTTTCTTTTAAAAGGTTTCTTTATGCGCACACATAATTTCTTTGTCATTATATTTTCCAAATTTTTGCATGTAATTAAACAAGCCCAAAAGCTTCCAAAATATAATCCAACAAAAGAAATTAATCACATAAGCATGCTTGAAAAGTTGTAAATAACAAAAGCGATAAAACATGCTTTTCCTATTATCTACATATGCTTAATTGCGCACATAAATAAATCACATATCATACAAGGACAATTAAGACAAATAAAAATTCCTCGTGGCCCCAAAAACAGAAAAATTAAATTCTATCTATTATAATTTGAATTTTGAAATTAATTTGGATAATTCCAAATCTTTTCAAATCTTCCAAATCTTCAAAGGCCTTCAAATCTTCAACCACCAAATCTTTTGGATTTTAGGCCTTTGTGATCTGATGATTTGCCCTAACCCTAATGCAAACCCTAGGATTTACACAGGATTGTGCAAACCACCAAAACACGAGCCACCACGACGGGACAGCAGCCAATGACGACCGCAGCCACCGCCGACCAGCCGCCCGCCGCCACGCGCGCTCGTCCCAGCCTCGCGCATGCAGGTCGCGCGCCCTGCCGTGATGCACCGCCGTCGCCCGCAGCTGCACGCACGCGCAGCCTCCTGCCGCCACCGTGCACCGCCCTTCGTCGGCCCCGTCTTCGTTCTTCGTCCTCGACCCATCCAATTACAAAATTTTAAAAATACAGAAATCTGTTCTATTACAATTTTTAAAATCTACACTAATCACGTATTTTCTCATGATTTTTCAAAACAATTCAACCCTATACGGATAAACCACCGCGGATTGAATTAACGGGTTGCCACGAGGAACAAAAAACCAACATCCACAAAATAATAAATTCATACATGCATATCGAATTTAATTATGAACAGCAGAGCCATAAATCAGAAACCTGGCTCTGATACCAATTGTAGGGTTTTACCGTGAACCGAAACACCAAAACCAAACTGAACCGGATCGATTTATGGATATTGCTCATAATTAAAATTCAAAAAAACCTAGCATGCTCCTATGAATTTAATACATATCGTTGATTGAGGAATTACTGTTATTCTGTCGTATCTGAAATGATCTTTTGCGTTTAAATTTCCAATTTGAAATCAACCACGCAATCCGATTTAATCTGCGGAAACAGAAATTAGAGATCTAATTTCTAGATTAAAATCGAATACAAAAGAGAAGAAAGAAAGAAATCTGTTCTCTAGATTACATCTTCAGATCTGTATCCCGGTGCTGGTCTGATCTACTACTGGTGAGGACTCCGTAGATCTGTGACTTGAGCAGGACCAGAATCGAAATTCTCCTCCTCTCTCCCTCTGAAGTCGGCGCCTCTCTCTCACTCTCTTAGATCTAAGGTTTTTCAAATTGTGTTATGAATTGGCTAGGGTTTCAGAGAGTGAGAGGTCTATTTATAGACCTAGGTTTATAAAACCCTAGTGGGCTCCTGGGCTCAATTCAGCACACTTATTTGGGCCAGACCTGGGACCTAATGCAAATAATAAAGTGGGCCTATAAATTAATTAATTTCCATGTCCACAACCCAGGACACAATTAATTAATTAATATTAATTCCTTTTCACCACAGAATTAATACTAACCTACCCCTTTATTACCACGTTATGAGAACGGGTTGCATTAATTGAGAATCCCCATATTTAAGGTTACCGGACATCCATTAATTAATCGGAGCCTCTGACAAGCTCTAACTACAATTAATTAATATCTTATTATTCCTGAGTAGTACCACTCAAACCTTACCACTCGTGCCTGAACTTAATCAGCCTGCAGGACTTTGGCACGATGAATGCTATTGAGCTCCTCAGGGAATGTCCCCATCCTATTACTCGGATATGGTTACCTAAACCCAGTCTCAGGTGGTACTACACGAACTGCTGTTACACAAGATGCGGATATACGAGCACGTTACTTAGGATCTCCACCATGGCAAGTCAAAGCAACAGTCAACCCGTGCAAACCCCTGAACCTTCGTTAGGGTTTGGACTCAATAAATATAATGAGATCTTGTATTCGCTGATGTCAGACAAACGAATACATCTAACTGCGGTCCATCAATACGCCACCTCTACGTACCATAATGTCAAGTAACCAAGACAGACTACTTATTCTGACAATGCCGCAGCCATCCGGACAAACGTATCCTCATACGCTGTCTCGGCTGCGATCAGGTTTATGTCTCACTAGGTCAAGTGATCATACTGTCTTCTGCGATCTACAACAGGCCGTATGATCGTCCCTATCGGTGAGATAAGAGGATACCATTGTTCATACATGTAAGATTGTTAACAGATAGGAGAAATAAACCGTTGTATACTCATTATAATAAATGCTTTCAGTATACAAAACTCATAACTATGATGCTTGAATGTGAGCAAATTACTTGTAAAACTCATCCACACAATCAATTTGGTTCCAGATTTCAAATATTTCGATCGTTTGTTAATGGAGATATCGTGGTTTGTACCGAAACTCTTCATTTAAGCACTTATATTCTTGATTCCCCATGAACCCACAACTTCGAAGCTCGAATGTGTGCAACATACTTTTAGAACTAATTGAGACGATCAATTTGATGGGGATATCGTGAATTGTACCAAACTCTTTATTTAGCACTTATATACCTTATTCTCGATCAATCCACAACTTCGATGCTCGAATGAGTTCTATCGTTTGTTGATGCATATATCGTGGTTTGTACCGAACTCTTCATATTAGCACATATAAAGTTGATTCCCAATCAATCCACAACTCCGATGCTCGAATGTGTGCAACATACTTGTAGATCTAATCGAGACGATTGATTTGGTACAATTTTTCAAAGAGCTCCATCGTTTGTTGATGGAGATATCGTGGCTTGTACTGAACTCTTCATTTATGTACTTATAAAGTTGATTCTCGATCAACCCACAACTGAAATGCATGAATATATGCAACATACTTGTAGAACTAATCGAGACAATCGATTTGGTACAAGTTGTCAAAGAGTTCTATCGTTTGTTGATGGAGATATTGTGGTTTGTAACGAACTCTTCATTTAAGAACTTATAAAGTTTATTCCTGATCAACACACAATTTCGAAGCTCGAATGTGTGCAACAGACTTGTACAACTAATCAAGATAGATTTGGTACAAGTTTTCAAAGAGTTGCATCGTTTGTTGATGGGGATATCGTTGATTGTATCGAACTCTTCATTTACCTACTTATAAAGTTGATTTTCAGTCAACCAACAACTCCATTGGTTGAATGTTTGCAACTTAATTGTAGAACTCATCGAGATGATCGATTTGGTACAAGTTTTCAAGAGTTCCATCGTTTTTTGATGGAGATATTGTGGTTTGTACCGAACTCTTCATTTAAGCACTTATATACTAGATTCCCGATCAACCCACAACTTCGATGCTCAAACCCAATCAACCCACAACTTGAATATTCGAATGTGTGCAAAATACTTTTACAATTCATCGAGATGAAGGATTTGGAAAAAGTTTTCAAATTGTTCAACCGTTTGTTGATGGAGATATCGTGCTTTGAAATGAACTCTTCATTTAAGCACTTATAAAGTTTATTCTAGAGCAACCAACAACTCCGATGCTCAAATGTGTGCAACATACTTGTAGAAAGAATCAAGGTGATCGATTTGGATCAAGTATTGAAAGAGTTCCATCATTTTTTAAGGGGATATCGTGGTTTATACCGAACTCTTCATTTAAGCACTTATAGAGTTGATTCCCGTTCAACCCAGAACTCCGAGGCTTGAATGTGTGCAACATAATTGTAGAACTCATCGAGGCGATCAATTTAGTACAATTTTTCAAAGAGTTCCATCGCTTATTGTTTGAGATATCGTGAATTGTAATGAACTCCTCATTTAAGCAATAATATATTTTATTCTCGATAAACCTACAACTCCGATGCTCGAATGTGTGCAACATACTTGTACAACTCATCAAGACAATCAATTTGGTAAAAAATTTCAAAGAATTCCATAGTTTGTTGATGGGGATATCGTGGTTTTTACCGAACACTTCATTTAAACACTTATAAAGTTTATTCTCGATCAACCCATAACTCCGATGCTCGAATGTGTGCAACATACTTCTATAACTAATTGAGACGACCGATTTGATACAAGTTTTCAAAGAATTCCATCGTTTGTTGGATGGGATATTGTGATTTTTACCAAACTTTTTGTTTAGGCACTTGTAAAGTTTATTCCCGATCAAACCACAACTCTGGTGCTCAAATGTGTGCAACATACTTGTAGAAAAAATCAAGACGATCGATTTAGTACAAGTTTTCAAAGAGTTCCATCATTTGTTGATGGAGATATCTTTGTTTGTACCGAACTATTCATTTAAGCACTTATATACTTGATTCCTGATCAACCCACAACTCCGATAGTGGAATGGTGTGCAACATACTTGTAAAACTCATCAAGCCAATCGATTTGGTACAAGCTTTCAAAGAGTTCCATAATTTACTGATGGAGATATTGTGGTTTGTACCGACTCTTCATTTAAACTTTTAAAAAGTTGATTCCCGATCAGCCCACCACTTCTATGCTGGAATACTTGCAACATACTTGTAAAACTCATCGAGACGATTGATTTGGAACAAGTTTTCAAAGAGTTCCATCATTTGTTGATGGAGATATCGTTGTTTGTACCAAACACTTCATTTAAGCACTTATATACTTGATTTTCGATCAAACCACAACTCCAATACTTGAATGGTGTGCAACATACTTGTAGTACTTATCAAGACGATTGATTTCGTACTAGTTTTCAAAGAGTTCCATCGTTTGTTGATGGAGATATCGTAGTTTGTACCGAACTCTTCATTTAAGCACTTATATACATTATTCCCGATCTACCCACAATTCCGATGCTTGAATGTGTGCATTATACATTTTTAACTCATCGAGATAATCGATTTGGTACAGGTTTCCAAAGAGTTGATCCCCGATCAACCAACAACTCCGATGCTTGAATGTGTGCAACTTACTTGTAGAACTCATCGACACAATCGGTTTAGTATATGTTTTACAAGAGTTCCATCGTTTGTTGATGGAGATATCGCGGTTCGTACCGAACTATTCATTTAAGCACTTATATACTTGATTCCCGATCCACCCACAACTTCAATGCTTGAATGTGTGCAACATACTTGTATAACTCATCGAGATGATCGATTTGATACAAGTTTTCAAAGAATTCCATCGTTTGTTGATGGGGATATCATGGTTTGTACCAAACTCTTCATTTACACACTTATAAAGTTGATTCCCGATCAACCCACAACTCCGATGCTCGAAAGTGTGCAACATACTTGTAGAACTAATCAAGGCGATCAATTTGGTACAAATTTTCAAAGAGTTCCATCATTTGTTGATGGGGATATCGTGGTTTGTACCGAACTATTCATTTAAGCACTTATAAAGTTTATTCCCGATCAACCCAAAACACCGATGCTTGAATGTGTGAAACATAATTGTATCACTGCTGGTCCCAGATCAGAGTCGTCATGGTGAATAACAAACAGCAAACACACGAATGCAGCGAAAGATTAAGATTATCTTTTAGTTATGGTCTTGTTAAAAATGCTTAGCTCGAAGTTGTACTTAGGGTTTCTTACAGGTATATGCTCTAGCATTTGTCGCTGCTAGGTTTCAAATCACAACACACAAACAGTAAGTAATACAACAGTAATAAACACCCAAGATTTATAGTGGTTCGATCTAACAGATCTACGTCAACTCCTAAGCCGTATCGCTGAGAATCCATTAATAAGATATGTGAAATACTAGGATTCGCCGAACACTTGTAGTAGGCGGTGCACTTTCGAGCCGGCCACTACAAAGATATCTCCGTTACTTCACCCTTTCTAGTCCGCAGCTACAGCCAAATCATGGGCAGCACCTTCGTAAAACTTGTCTTTCGCTGCTATGGAGGTTTTATAGTTCTCTCCGAACTTGTCTAGTTTTGGCAATAGCCCGTCGGAGTCAATCTCTCTTCAGAGATGTGACTGTTGGATGCTTCCTAGGATGGAAGGTATCCCAAAGATTTGATTCTTGAACTAAGTCAAGGAATATCTTCAATGTATTGTCAGATCTTTAAGTGGGAGACATTACGGTTATTGGGAGCTTTTAATGCTTCAAGTCTCGTGCTCTCAACTGACTACTTTCTCACTTTTCTCTTGTCAAAGGAATCTCACTGTAAATGCTTTTTCAGATGTGGTTGACGTTCCTTAGTTCGCGAGTGAATCAAAACAGTGGTTAAGCTGTAGTCGTCTCTCTTGTTTGGACTTCGACTTTTATACCTAGAGATTAAAACTTTGAATCTCTATACCCATTAGACACAACAACTTCTTTGTCCAAAAGACATTCAACTTATCTGTCCTTTCCGGCATCGTACAGTACTTTCTGACCTACTTCGGGAGAACTTTTGTCCTTTGCTTGTACTTTTTTCAAAACGGTAGTATTAGCAATCGTTACTAGATATAATCCTTGCTTAGCGTTCTGGGAGATAGCTGGAACAATCTGCTAAGATATTTTGATTGCTACGTTCTTCTAGCAATCTTCTCTCCGATCTGCCGACTCCTTCAGCAGATGCGTATTTCAGCACTTAAGTCTAGACTGTTGATTGCTATTACTTAGCAATCTGCTTGAATGCTAGCGAATGCTATCTCCTTTAGAATTCCGCTACCTTTGCTTCTGACTGTTGAGTAAGACTCCTAGCAGCCTCTTCTTTCAGCATATGATTGCTAACACCTTAGCAATCAATCTTCTTAGCACTTGACCGCTAACATCTCTAGCAGTCATTCTCGTCTGCTTGTGTCTCTAGAAGCTACCATCTATTGAGAACTCTTCTAGCATTCCGAAGTTGCTTGAAATTGTTTTTCTTTGTTCCATTTGCTAAATCCTTCAGCAATCTTCTCAAGCACTTCTTAATCTATTATAACTCGATATTTTTCCTGAACAGGACATTACATAAGAGTTGCTAGACTATGCGAGAATTCAACAGTGATAGACCAATCTAGCTAAGGCTTTGATTCAACAAAACATTTTACAATTTCGCAAATAATTCCCAACAAGAACTCATCGAGACTCTCAATTCGGTACATGTTTTCAAAGAGTTCCATCGTTTTTTGATGGAGATATCGTAGTTTGTACTGATCTCTTCATTTAAGCACTTATATACTTGATTCCCGATCAACCTTCAACTCTTATGCTCAAATGTATAAAAAATACTAGTACAACTCATAGAGACGATGAATTTCGTACAAGTTTTCAAAGAATTCCATCGTTAGTTGATGGAGATATCGTGGTTTGTACCGAACTCCTCATTTAAGCATTTATAAAGTTTATTCCTGATCAACCCACAACTCCGATGCTCGAATATGTGCAACATACTTTTAGAAATAATCAAGACGGATGATTTGGTACATGTTTTCAAAAGGTTACTTTGTTTGTCGATGGGGATATCGTTGTTTGTACCGAATTCTTCATTTAATCATTTATAAAGTTTATTCCCGATCAACCAACAACTCCGATGCTTGAATGTATGCAACTTACTTGTAGAACTCATCAAGACAATCTATTTGGTACAAGTTTTCAACGACTTCCATCATTTGTTGATGGAGATATTGCGGTTTGTACCGAACTCTTCATTTAAGCACTTATATACTTGATTCCCGATCAACCCACTGCTCTGATGCTTGAATGTGTGCAACATACTTGTAGAATTCATCGAGACGATCGATTTAGCACAAGTTTTTAATGAGCTTCATCGTTTGTTAATGGATATAATGTGGTTAGTACCGACTCTTCATTTTAGCATTTATAAAGTTGATTCCCGTTCAACCCACAACTCTGATGCTTGAATATGTGCAACATACTTGTAGAACTCTTCGAGACGATTGATTTGGTAAAATTTTTCAATGAGTTCCTAATGGAGATCTAGTTGGCATGATTTATCAAGATATTTCAAGAAGATTCTTTGAAGATTTGATTTATCTTAAGATTTGGTAGTTAGTTATTTAAGTCATTTTTTATTGTATCTTTTAGATATATTTTATTACCTTAATTTATTAGAATTTTATTTCCTTATTAGATTAGTATTTGAGTTTGTCTATATATAGGCCTTGTTATGGTATCATTTATTCAGTTTTTCAGTTTAATAATATTTGTGAGTTTTTATTCTCCAATTATCTGAAAGTTCTTGAATTTCTGTTGAGTACCTTGAAATTAAATATTGACTTATCAACCAGACTTACACATCTGTTTGTGGCGTCTTCGATTATATCATTCGGTGTTGGATCAAATTCGCGTTTTAGGTCGTGGGAGATTCAATCTGGACTACGGTACTTGAAGGTTTTCGATTCCAAAGGTGCTGGATCTTCTCATATTATCAATTTCAGTTTGCTTCTTTCGAGTTCCTGGGCTGCGATCTAAATCTTTCGGTGAGGATCGTATCATTTTGGTATCAGAAACAAGTTTCATTCGTCAAGTAGGTTGTGTCTTTCTTTTCTTTTCCTTTCAGTTCAATTTTGTGTCTTGTTTGATTTCTTGAGCTAAATAAAAAAAAATTATCCTCTTTGATTTCGTGTCTTGTTTGTGTCCTTCCTCTTCCTTGTTTTTCAATTTCGTGTGAATAATGTGTCAAAAAAATTTAAAAAGTTTAGTCTTGTCTTGTTTCCTTTCGTGTCTTTTGTGTTGTTCTTGATTCGTATATTTACGTGTCTTTGAGTCGTGATTTTATGGTTCTTATTAGTATAGATTTGAATTTTTAATATCATATCATAATTATTCAAATCCTTTCATAATATCAAATCCTTCCATAATATCAAATCCATCCTTATCTTTTATTATCTTATCTATATTTTTTCCTTTCTTGATTACCAAGTAATTTGGTAGTTACCTTACTCAAATATTTCTTTTTTCATATTTTCTTTCTTGATTACCAAGTAATTTGTTAATTACCTTAGTCAAATATTTCATTTTCCATATTTTCCTTCTTAATTACCAAGTAATATGGTAATTACCTTATTACAATATTTCCTTATCCACATCTTCCTTCTTATTACCAAGTAATTTGTTAATGTTCTTATTTTTTTAAAAAAAAGAGAATATACAAAAAAGAGTAAAAATTCGTGGAAAAAAAGAAAAAAAAACAGAGAGAAAAGAGAAAAAAATTAAAAGAAAAATAAAAAGAAACTATTTTGATCATAAATTTTGTTACAGGTGTCCAATTTTAGCATAATTGTACTTATTGGAAAAGCTCGACGAGATTTACAGGTGCTATTGGTTTGTTGTGACGTTCCATGAGCAGAATGTCTAAAATCGAATATGATGAATTAGATGATGATGCTAGAATTCAGATGAGGTATATGATAAAGTTTTTGAAATCTGACTTTAGAAAAATGGTGAGGTCAGAGATGGAAATGTTGCTTCAATGGCTTGATGTATTGGAAGATTATTATTTTGGCAGCAAAAACATGAGATGTAGACAAGCAAGGTGGGAGAATCAACCAGATAGTTCCTCACCATTTCATAAGCTTATGTTAATGGTGTAGCAGGTGTTGGTGGCAACCAAGTCTGAATCGTTGCCTGCTTCAGTTCAAAAAATCGAGGAAGATAATAGATCAGTTCAGATACCATTGGAGGTTCTTGGTGAAGCAAACGTGGCAACTCAATCTGAGTCGATGCAGCCAATTCAAGAGACCAAAAAAGAGGAGGTGAGAGTTGCTACACCCTTGGAGAGTCATATGGAAGACAATGAAGGATTTGAGGTTCCGACTGCACTCACTATCATTAACAGTCTAGTTATGGGAATCCAAAGAGTGTGTCAAGTGTAGAAGACGAAAAGTCAGAGTTAATGACGTCCATAGAGAAGATGGTTGTGAGGACTAGAGTTCAATTTAGTTTTGTGAGGACAATTGGTTTGAAAATAAAAGTGCATAAGATCAAGCAACTGCCGGTATTTGAAGAAAATAATACGCCAAACAAGCCAACTAAAGGTTATGTACGATGGTCAATTATATCTGGCACCGACGAGGATTTGAGGACAAATCCTTTTGAAGAAGAGGGGAATGATGGAGATCTCTAGTTGGTAGGATTTATCAAGATGTTTCAAGAAGATTCATTGAAGATTTTATTCATCTTAAGATTTGGTAGTTAGTTATTTAAGTAATTTTTTATTATATCTTTTAGATATATTTTATTTCCTTAGTATATCAGGATTTTATTTACTTATTAGATTAAGATTTTAGTTTTCTTATATATAGGCCTTGTTATCGAACAATTTATTCAGTTTCAGTTTAATAATATTCGTGAGTTTTTAATCTCGAATTTGAAAGCTCTTAAATTTTGTGGAGTACCTTGAAATTCAATATTGATTTATCAAATGGACTTACCCATCTGTTTATGGCGTCTTCGATTAAAGCTTTTGTTGTAGGATCAATTCGCTTTATTGGTCGTATGAGATTCAATCTGGACTACGGTACTTGAAGGTTTTCGAATCCAAAGGTGTTGGATCTTCTTCCCATATTATCAATTTCAGTTTGCTTCCGCGTCGTACCTGAGTTGATTCAATCGAGTTCCTGGGCTGCGATCTAAATCTTTCTGTTAGGATCGTATCAGTTCCATCCTTTGTTTATTGAGATATCATAGTTTGTATCGAACTCTTCATTTAAGCACTTATATAATTGATTCTCGATTGAACCACAACTCCGATGCTCGAATGTCTGCAACATTCTTGTACAACTGTTAGAGTTGATTAATTTGGCAAAAGTTTTCAAAGAGTTCCATCATTTGTTGATGGAGATATCGTGGTTTGTAACCAACTATTCATTTAAACATTTATAAAGTTGATTCCCGATCAACCCACAACTCGGATTCTCAATTGTGTGCAACATACATGTAGAACTAACAAAGATGGTCAATTTGGTACAAGTTTTCAAAGAGTTCCATCGTTTGTTGATGAAGATATCGTGGTTTGTACTGAACTCTTCATGTAAGCACTTATAAAGTTGATTCCTGAAAAACCAATAACTCCGATGCTTGAATGTGTGCAACATACTTGTAGAACTCATCGAGACAATCGATTAGGTACAAGTTTTCAAAGAGATCCATCGTTTGTTGATAGTGTTGTTTGTACCGAACTATTCATTTAAGCACTTATAAAATTGATTCCCAATCAACCCACAACTTGGATGCTTGAATGGTGTGCAACATACTTATTGAACTCATCGAGACGATTGATTTGGTACAAGTTTTCAAAGAGTTCCATCATTTGTTGATGGATATATCGTGGTTTGTACCGTACTCTTCATTTATGCACTTATACACTTGATTCCCGATCAACCCACAACTTTGATGCTCAAATGTGTGCAAAATACTTGTACAACTCATCGAGATGATCAATTTGGTACAAGATTTCAAAGATATCCATTGTTTCTTGATGGAGTTATCGTGGTTTGTAACGAACTCTACATTTACGCAGTTACAAAGTTTATTCCCCATCAACCCACAACTCTGATGCTCGAATGCGTGCAACATATTTGTAGAATTACTCAAGAGAATCGATTGAGTACAAGTTTTCAAAGAGTTCCATCATTTGTTTATGGGGATATCGTGGTTTGTACCGTACTCTTCATTTAAGCACTTATACACTTGATTCCCGATCAACCCACCACTCCGATGCTCGAATGTGTGCAAAATACTTGTACAACTCATCGAGATGATCGATTTGGTACAAGATATAAAAAATTTCCATTGTTTGTTGACGGAGTTATCGTGGTTTGCACCGAACTCTTCAATTAAGCACTTACTAAGTTTATTCCCGATCTACCCACAACTCTGATGCTCAAATGCGTGCAACATACTTGTAGAATTAATCAAGACAATCGATTTAGTACAAGTTTTCAAATAGTTCCATCAATTGTTGATGGGGATATCGTGGTTTGTACAAAACAATTCATTTAAGCAATTATAAAGTTAATTCCCGATCAACCCAGAAGTCTGATGCTTGAATAACGCAACATAATCGTAGAACACATCGAGACGATCAATTTGGTACAAGTTTTTGAAGAGTTCCATCGTCTATGGAAGGGGATATCGTGAATTGTACCAAACTCTTCATTTAAGATCTTAAATACTTAATTCCCGATCAACCCACAACTTTGATGCTCGAATGTGTGCACAGACTTTTAGAACTAATAAAGACTATCGATTTGATACTAGTTTTCAAAGTGTTCCATCGTTTTTTGATGGGGATATCGTGGTTTGTACCAAACTCTTCATTTAAGCCCTTATAAACTTGATACCCGATCAACCCATAACTCCGATGCTTGAATGTGTGCAATATAATAGTAGAACTCATCGAGAGGATCGATTTGGTACAAGTTTTCAAACACTTCCATCATTTATTTAAGGAGATATCGTTAATTCTACCAAACCCTTCATTTAAGCACTTATATACTTTATTCCGGATCAATCCACTACTCCGATGCTCGAATGTGTTCAACAGACTTGTAGTATTAATCAATGCTATCAATTTGATACAAGTTTTCAAAGAGTTCCATTGTTTGTTGATGGGGATATCGTTTTTTGTACTGAACTCTTCATTTAAGCACTTATAAAGTTGACTCTCGATCAACCAACAAGTTTTCAAAGAGTTCCATCGTTTGTTGATGGAGATATCTTGGTTTGTACCAAACTCTTCATTTAAGCACTTATAAAGTTAATGCCCGATCAACCTAGAACTCCGATGATTAAATGTGTGCAACATAATTTTAGAACTCATCCAGACGATCGATTTGGATTAAGTTTTCAAAGAGTTACATCGTGTATTGATGGCGATCTCGTAAATTGTACCAAACTCTTCAATTAAAGAGTTCCTGATCACCCACAACTCTGATGCTCGAATGTGCACAACATACTTGTACAACTCATCGAGATGATTGATTTGGAACATGTTTTCAAAGACTTCCATCGTTTGTTTATGGGGATATCGTGGTTTGCACCGAACTCTTCATTAAGCAATTATAAAGTTTATTCTTGATCAACCAACAATTCAGATGCTCGAATATGTACAACATACTTTTCGAACTCTTTAAGACAATTAATTTGAAACAAGTTTTCAAAGCATTCCATTGTTTGTTGATGGAGTTATCGTGGATTTTATCAAACTTTTCGTTTAAGCACTTATATACTTGAATTCCAATCAAGCTGCAACTCCGATGCTCGAATCTGTGCAACATACTTGTACAACTCGTCGAGATGATTGATTTCTTATAGATTTGCAAAGAGTTCCATCGTTTGTTGATGGAGATATGGTGGTTTGTACCGAACACTTCATTTATGCACTTATAAAGCTGATTCCTGATCAACCCACAACACTGCAGCTCGAACGTGTGCAGCATACTTGTAGTAATAATCAAGATAATCGATTAGTACAAGTTTTCAAAGAGTACCATCATATTTTGATGGAGAAATTGTTGTTTGTACCGAACTTATCATTTAAGAACTTATAAAGTTGATTCTCGATCAACCCACAACTCCAATGCTCGAATGTGTTCTACATAGTTTTAGAACTATTCAAGACGATTGATTTGGTACAAGTTTTCAAAGAGTTCTATTGTTTTCTAATGGGGATATCGTGGTTTGTACCAAACTCTTCATTTAAGCACTTATAAAGTTGATTCCTGATCAACCCACAACTGCCATGCTCAAACGTGTGCAACATACTTGTACAACTCATCGAGATAATCGATTTGGTACAAGTTTCGAAGAGTTCCATCGTTTGTTGATGGAGATATCATGGATTTTACCGAACTCTTCATTTAAGAACTTATAAAGTTCATTCTCGATCAACCCACAACTCTGATGCTCGAATGTGTGCAACATACTTTAGAACTAACCAAGTCAATCGATTTAGTACAAGTTTTCAAAGAGTTCCATAGTTTGTTGATGGGGATAACGTGGTTTGTACCGAACACTTCATTTAAGCACTTACAAAGTTGATTCCTGATCAGCCCAAAACTCTGATGCTTGAATGTGTGCAACATAATTATAGACCTCGATGAGACGATCGATTTTGTACAAGTTTTCAAAGATTTCTATCGTTTATTGAAGGAGATATCGTGATGAACCCACACTCCGGTGCTCGAATGTGTTCAACATACTTTAAGAAGTAATCAAGACGATCGATTTGGTACAAGTTTTAAAAGATTTCCATCGTTTGTTGAGGAGGATATCATGGTTTGTACTGAACTCTTCATTTAAGCACTTATAAAATTGTTTCCCGATCATTCCACAACTCCAATGCTCGAATGTATGCAACATACTTGTACAAATCATCGAGATGATCGATTCGGTACAAATTTTCAAAGAATTCCATCGTATGTTGGTGGAGATATCGTGGTTTGTACCGAATTCTTCATTTAAGTACTTTAAAGTTTATTCCCAGTCAACCCACAAGTTCGATGCTCGAATGTGTGCAACATTCTTGTTCAACTCATCGAGACTAAGATTTGGTACATGTTTTCAAAGAGTTTCAATGTTTGTTGATGGAGATATCGTGGTTTGTACCCAATACTTCATATAAGCACTTATAAAATTGATTCCCGATCAACCCACAACTCCAATGCTTCAATATGTACAATATACTCGAAGAACTCATCGAGACAATTGATTTGGTATAAGTTATCAAAGAGTTCCATCATTTGTTGATAGAGATATCATCGTTTGTACCGAACGATTCATTTAAGCACTTTTAAAGTTTATTCCCGATCGACCCACAACTCACATGCTCGAATGTGTGCAACTATCTTGTAGAACTAATCAAGATGATCGATTTAGTTCAAGTTTTCAAAGAGTTCCATCGTTTAATTATGGGGATATCGTTGTTTGTACCGAACTCTTCATGCACTTATAAACTTGATCCCGATCAACCGTAACTCCAATGCTTGAATGTGTGCAACATACTTTTAGAACTCATCGACACTATCAATTTGGTACAAGTTTTGAATGAATTCCATTGTTTGTTAATGGAGATATCTTTAATTGCACCGAACTCTTCATTTACTTATATACTTCATACCCGATCAACTCACAACTCTGATGCTCGAATGTGTGCAACATACTTGTACAACTCATTGAGACGGTCGATTTGGTACTTGTTTTCAATGACTTCAATTATTTGTTGGAGATATCGTTGTTTGTACCAAACTCTACATTTAAGAATTTATAAAGTTAATTACCGGTAAACCCACAACTCCGATGCTCAAATGTGTTCAACATGCAAATAAAACTAATCAAGACGATCGATTTGGTACAATTCTTCAAAGAGTTCCATCATTTGTTTATGGGGATATCGTGTTTTGTATCAATCACTTCATATAAGCACTTATAAAGTTGATTCCTCATATACCCACAACTCCGATGCTCGAATGTGTGCAACATACATGTAGAACTCATCAAGACGATCGATTTGGTATAAGTTTTCAAAGAGTTCCATCATTTGTTGATAGAGATATTGTGGTTAGAACCGAACTATTCATTTAAGCACTTATAAAATAGATTCCCGATCAACCCACATCTCCGATGCTCAAATGTGTGCAACATACTTGTAGAACTAATCAACATGATCGATTTGGTACAAGTTTTCAAATAGTTGCATCATTTGTTGATGGGGATATCGTGGTTTGTACCGAACTCTTCATTGAAGAACTTACAAAGTTGATTCCCGATCAACCCAAAACTCCGATGCTTGAATGTGTGCAACATACTTGTAGAACTCATTGAGACGATTGATTTGATACAAGTTTTCAAAGAGTTCTATCATTTATTTATGGAGATACTGTGGTTTGTACTGAATTCTTCATATAAGCACTTATATACTTGATTCCTGATCAACCCACAACTCCGATGCTCGAATGTGTAAAACATACTTGTAAAATTCATCGCGACAATCGATTTAGTACAAGTTTTAAATGAGTTCCATCAATTGTTGATGGGGATATCGTAGCTTGTACCGAAGCACTTTAAAGTTGATTCCCGATAAAACCACAACTCTAATGCTTGAATGTGTGCAAGATATTTGTACGACTCATCGAGACAATCTATTTGGTAAAATTTTTCAAAGAGTTCTATCGTTTGTTGATGTAGACATTGTAGTTTGTACCGAACTCTTCATTTATGCACTTATATACTTGATTCCCGATGAACCCACACTCCGATGCTTGAATGTGTGCAAGATACATGTACTACTCATTGAGACGATCGGTTAGGTACCATCGTTTGTTGATGGAGATATCGTGATTTGTACCATACACTTCATTTTAGCACTTATAAAGTTGATTCCCAGTCAACCCAATACTCTGATGCTTGAATGTGTGCAACATTACTTGTAGAACTCATCAAGACGATTGATTTGGTACAAGTTTCCAAAGAGTTCCATTATTTGTTGATGGAGATATAGTGGATTTTCCGAACTCTTCATTTAAGCACTTATATTTTTGATACCCGATCAACTCACAACTCCGATGCTCGAATGTGTGCAACATACTTGTATAACTCATTGAGACGATTGATTTGGTACAAGTTTTCCAAGAGTTCCATCATTTGTTGATGGGGATATCGTGGTTTGTACTGAACTCTCCATTTAAGCACTTATAAAGTTGATCCCGATCAAACCCACAACTCCGAGGCTTGTATGTGTGCAACATACTTTTATAACTTATTGAGACAATTAATTTGGTACAAGTTTGTAAAGAGTTCCTGATGGAGATTCAGTTGGCACAATATATTAAGATACTTCAAGAAGATTTGTTGAAGATATTATAGTGGATTTGATATTTCTTGATAAGATTTGATTTAGTTTTAATTTGATTAGATTTGATTTCTATGTTTTTTAGGATTTGTATTTTGTTTTATTACAAAGATATCAAGATATATTTGTCGTATATCTTGATAGATTTGATATGGTTTTTAGATTTATTTTCCGAGTTAGATTAGGTTTAGAGATTTGATTTTCTCCCTATAAATGGGGCTTTATATTTTCATTGTAATTTAGTTTTCAGTTCAATAATGTTTTGTGAATTTATATCTCCAATTCTGAAAGCTCAAGAATTTATGTGGATTCCTTGAAATTTCAATTTACTTATCAACCGGACTTGCACATCCGATTGTGGTGTCTTCTACAGTTCTGCTTCATTAGTTCTTCAGCTTCTTGGGTGTATATGAGATTCGTCTGGATTACATCATTTGAAGGGTTGAATTAGGGTTGCTGGATTTCCATCCTATTGTCGTTTTTCCATTCCAATTCTGTTCGAGTCATTTCCGCGTCGTTTTAACTCTTGTCCTTGGGCTTCAATCCAAACCTTCCTGGCGAGGACCGTATAATTCCATCATTTGTTGATGGAGATATCGTGGTGTGTACCGAACTCTTCATTTAAGCACTTATATACTTGATTCCCGATCAACCCACAATTCTGATGCTCACATGTGTGTGACATACTTGTATAACTCATCGAGACGATCTATTTGGTACAAGTATTCATAGAGTACCATCATTCGTTGATGGAGATTTAGTTGTTTGTACCGAACTCTTCATTTAAGTACTTATAAAGTTGATTCCCGATAAACCCATAACTCTGATGCTTGAATGTGTGCAACTTACTTGTAGTACTAATCAAGAATATCGATTTGGTATAAGTTTTCAAAGAGTTCCATTGTTTATTGAAGGAGATATCGTGGATTTTACCAAACTCTTCATTTAAGCACTTATATACTTAATTCCCGATCAACTCGCAACTTCGATGCTCGAATTTGTGCAACATACTTGTACAATTTATCAAGATGATCGATTTGGTAAAAGTTTTCAAAGAGTTTCATCGTTTGATGATGGAGATATAATGGTTTATACCGAACTCTTCATTTAAGCACTTATAAAGATGATTCCCAATCAATCCACAACTCTGATGCTTGAATCTGTGCAACATACTTGTAGAACTCATCAATATGATCGATTTGGTACAAGTGAAATTTCAAAGAAATCTATCGTTTGTCGATGGGGATATCGTGGTTTGTACCAAACTCTTCATTTGCGCACTTATATACATGATTCCTCATCAACTCACAATTCCGATGCAAAAAATGTGTGCAACATACTTGTACAACTTATCGAGACGGTCAAATTGGTACATGTTTTTAAAGAGTTCCATCGTTTGTTGATGGGGTTATCCTGGTTTGTATCGAACACTTTATTTAAGCACTTGTAAAGTTGATTCCCAATCTACCCAAATTAACGATGCTCAAATGAGTGCAAGATATTAGTAGAACTAATCAAGATGATCGATTTTATATAAGGTTTAAAAGAGTTCCATTGTTTGTTGATGGGGATATCGTGGTTTGTACCGAACTCTTTATTTAAGTACTTATAAAATTGATTCTCAATCATCCGACAACTTCGATGCTCAAATGTGTGCAACATACTTCTACAACTCATCGAGACGGTTGATTTGGTACAAGTTTTTAAAGAGTTCCAGCATTTGTTGATGGGGATATCGCAGGTTGTACCGAAATCTTCATTTAAGCATTTATAAAGTAGATTCCCTATCAACCCACAACTCCGATGCTTGAATGTTTGCATCATATTTTAGAACTCATCAATACGATCGAATTGGTACAAGTTTTTAAAGAGTTCCATTGGATGTTGACGGAGATATCTTGTTTTGTACCGAACTCTTCATTTATGCACTTTCAAAGTTGATTCCCGATCAACCCACATCTCCGATGCTTGAATGTGGGTAACATACATGTAGAACTCGTCGAGAAGATCTATTAGGTACAAGTTTTCAAAGAGTACCATCATTTGTTGATGGAGATATCATTGTTTGTACCGAACTCTTCGTTTAAGCACTTATATGCTTGATTCCCGATCACCCACAACTACGATGCTTGAATGTGTGCAACATACTTTGTGTACTAATCAAGACGATCGATTTGGTAAAATATTACATCGAGTTCCATCATTTGTTTATGGGGATATCATGGACTGTACCAAACTCTTCATTTAAGCACAACTCTGATGCTCGAATGTGTGAAACTTACTTGTAGAACTTATCAAGACGATCACTTAGGTATAAGTTTTCAAAGAATTCAATTGTTTGTTGATGGATATATCGTGGATTTTACCAAACTATTCATTTAAGCACTTATTGTTCCATTGTACAACTTGTACCTGATCAAGTTGTTTTCAAAGAGTTCCATTGTTCACGATCAACACGCAACTCGGATGCTTGAATCTATGCGACATACTTGTACTACTTATCAAGACATCGATTTGGTACAAGTTTTGAAAGAGTTCCATCGTTTGTTGATGTAGATATCTTGGTTTGTACCGAACTCTTCATTTAAGCACTTATAAAGATGATTCCAGATCAACCCACAACTCCGATGCTCAAATACATCATACTTGTAAAACTAATCAAGACGATCGATTTGGTACAAGTTTTTAAAGAGTTCCATTGTTTGTTGATAGGGATATCGTGGTTTGTTCTGAACTCCTCATATAAGCAGTTATAAAATTTATTATCGATCTACCTAAATCTCTGATGCTCAAATGTGTCTAACAAACTTGTAGAACAAATAGAGACGATCAATTTGATACTAGTTTTCAAAGAGTTCTATCATTTGTTGATGGAGATATCGTGGTTTGGACCGAACTCTTCATTTAAGCACTAATTGATTCCTGATCAACCCACAACTCTGATGCTCGAATGTGTAAAACATACTTGCACTACTCACCGAGACGATCGATTTGATACAAGTTTTCAAAGAGTTCCATCGTTCGTTGATGGAGATATTGTGTTTTGTACCGAACTCATAATTTAAGCACTTATATACTTAATTCCCGACAAACCCACAACTCTGATGCTAGAATGTGGGCAACATACTTGTACAACTCATTGGGACAATTGATTTGGTACATGTTTTCAAAGAATTCCATCGTCTGTTTATGTAGATATTATGGTTTGTACCGAACTTTTCATCTAAGCACTTATATACTTGATTCCTGATCAACCCACAACTTCGATGCTCGAATGTGTGCAAGATACTTGTGCAACTCATTGAGACGATCGATTAGGTACAAGTTTTCAAAGAGTTCCATCATTTGTTGATGGAGATATTGTAGTTTGTACCAAACTCTTCATTTAAGCACTTATATATCTGATTCCCCATCTACCCACAACTCCGATGCTCGAATGTGTGCAGGATACTTGTAGTAATCATTGAGACAATCGATTTGGTACAGGTTTTAAAAGAGTTCCATCATTTCTAATGAAGATATCATGGTTTGTATCGAACTGTTCATTTAATCACTTATAAAGTTGATTCTCGATCAACCTACAACTTTGATGCTCGAATGTGTGCAACATCCTTGTTGAACTCATCGAGACAATCGTTTTGGTACAAGTTTTCAAAGAGTTCCATCATTTGTTGGTTAAGATATTGTGGTTTGTACCGAACACTTTATATAAGTACTTATAAAGTTGATTCCCGATGCTCGAATGTGTAAAACATACTAGTAGAACTCATCGAGACTATTGGTTTGGTACAAATTTTCAAAGAGTTCCATCCTTTGTAGATGAAGATATTGTGGTTTGTATCGAACTCTTCATTTAAGCAATTACAAAGATTATTAACGATCAACCCAAAGAGTTAGTACAAGTTTCCAAAGAGTTCCATCATTTGATGATGTAGCTATTGTGGTTTGTACCGAACTCTTCATTTAAGCACTTATAAATTTGATTCCCGATCAACCCACCTCTCCGATGCCCGAAGGTGTGCAACATACTTGTAGAACTCATCGAGATGATCAATTTGGTCCATGTTTTTAAAGAGTTCCATCGTTTGTTGATGAAGATATCGTGGTTTGTCTTGAACCCTTCATTTAAGGACATATAAAGTTGACTCCGATCAACCCACAACTCCGATGCTCAAATATGTGAAACATACTTGTAGAACTCATCAAGACAATCGATTTTCTACTAGTTTACAAAGAGTTCCGGTGTTTGTTGATGAATTTATCGTGGTTCGTACCGAACTCTTCATTAAAGAACCTATAAACTTTATTCCAAATCAACCCACAACTTTGATGCTTGAATGTGTGCAACATACCTGTATAACTCATCGAGATGATCGATTTGGTACAAGTTTTTAAAGAGTTGCATCGTTTGATGATGAAGATATCATGGTTTGTATCAAATTCTTAAATTTAGCACTTAGAAAGTTGATTCTCAATCAACCCACAACTCTGATGCTCGAATGTGTGCAAGATACTTGTAGAACTCATCGAGTTGATCGATTTGGTACAAGTTTTCAAAGAGTTCAATCGTTTGTTGATGAAAATATCGTGGTATGTACGGAACTCTTCATTTAAGCACTTATAAAGTTGATTCCTGATCAACCCACAACTTTGATGCTCGAATGTGTGCAACATACTTATAGAACTCATCGAGAAAATTGATTTTGTACAGGTTTTCTAAGAGTTCCATTGTTTGTTCATGAAGATATCGTGGTTTGTAGCGAACTCTTCATTTAAGCACTAATAAATTTGATTCCCAATCAACCCAAAACTAAGATGCTTAAATGTGTGCAACATACTTGTAGACCTTATCGAGACGATCTATATGGTACTAATTTTCAAAGAGCTCCATCATTTGATGACGAAGATGTTTTGGTTTGTATCGAACTCTTCATTTAAGGACTTAAAAGTTGATTCCCGATTAAACAACAACTCCGATGCTCAAATGTGTGCAACATACTTGTAGAACACATTTAAACGATTGATTTGGTAAAAGTTTTCAAAGAGTTCCATCATTTGTTGATGAAGATATCGTTGTTTGTATGGAACTCTTCATTTAAGCACTTATAAAGTTGATTCCTGATCAACCCACAACTTCGTTGCTTGAATGTATGCAACACACTTGTTGAAATCAATTAGACATTTGATTTGTTACAACTTTTCAAAGAGTTCCATTATTTGTCGATGAAGATTTCGTGGTTTCTACCAAACTCTTCATTTAAGCACTTACAAAATTTATTCCCGATCAGTCCACAACTTTGATGCTCGAATGTGTGCAACATACATGTTGAACTCATCGAGAGGATTGATTTGGTACAGGTTTTAAAAGAGTTCCATCATTTGTTGATGAACTTATCGTGGTTTGTACCAAACTCTTCATTTCAGCACTTATAAAGGTGATTCCTGATCAACCCACAACTTCGATGATCGAATGTGTGAAATATACTTGTTGAACTCATCGCGACGATTGATTTGGTACAAGTTTTCAAAGAGTTCCATCATTTGTTGATGAAGATATTGTGGTTTGTACCGAATACTTCATTTAAGCACTTATAGAGTTGATTCCCGATCAACCCACAACTCTGACGCTGGAATGTGTGCAACATACTTGTAGAACTCATTGAGACGATCGATTTGGTTCAATTTTTCAAAGAGTTCCATCGTTGGATGATGAAGATATCATGGTTTGTACCAAAATATTCATTTAAGCACTTATAAAGTTAATTCACGATTAACCCACAACTCTGGTACTCGAATGTGTGCAACTTTCTTGTGGAACTCATTCAAACTATCGATCGGTAAAATTTTTCAAAGAGTTCCATCGTTTGTTGGTTAATATTGTGGTTTGTTCCGAACTCTTCATTTATGCACTTATAAAGTTGATTCTCGATCAACCCACAACTCTGATGCTCAAATGTGTGCCATATACTTGTAGAACTCATCGAGACGATTGATTTGGAACATTTTTTCAAAGAGTTTCATCATTTGTTGATGAAGATATCGTGTTTTGTATAGAACTTGTTGGTCCCTGATCTAAGTCGTGTTAAGCAGCGGAAGACCATTTAACAAATGCAGCGGAATGTTCAAGTTATTTTGCACTTAGTTTCTTTTCAAATGTTTGGCTCAAAGTTTGAGTTTAAATTGTTTCACGTATACACTAGCAACTTGAGGTTGCTAGGTTTTAAATCAATGGCAGAAACAATAAAACAGTAACATGAACAGTAATAAAGACACAAGATTTATAATGGTTTGATCTTCAAGATCTACGTCCAATCCTCAGTCAAACACTTAAAATTTCACTAAAAAGATATATGAAAGTACAAGGATTCTCCGGTCACTTGTAGCAGGTTGGTAGCTTTCGAGGCAACCACTACAAAGCTATCCTCCGTCACTTCTATCTTTTGACAGTTGTGGCTAAGTCAAGGGTGACTCCTTCGTAAACCTTAACCTTGCTGTAATGGAAGCTTTTAAGTTCCTTCCTGAACTCTTCTGGGGGTTTATGGCAACAACTCGTCTTAGTCAATCTCTTTCAGAGATATAACTCTTGGATGCTTCCTGGGATGGAAGATATCCCAATGATTAATTCTTGAACAAAGTCAAGGAATCTCTTCTTGAATGCAGTGTCAGATATTCAATGTGTGACACTTTCTGTTGAGAGCTATGAGAATCTTCTTATCTCTTTAACGTGCTCTCAACCGACTACTCTTTTGCTTTTTATTCACTTTGTAAAAGTCACTTTTCAATAATTGTTGTAGAAGTGGTAGTCGTAGTCGTGGGGGGTCTTTTCTCTTGTTTTGACATCTATTTTATATCTGGAGATTCAAACTTTGAATATCCGGACCCATTAGACACAAAGTTCATTTTGTCCAAAAGAGCTACTTGCTTTTTCGTCCTTTCCCGCGTGGTACAGTGCTTTTTCACCTACTTCGGGAAAGCTTTGTGTCCTTGGTTGTACCTTTTGTCAGAGCGGGAGTCTTAGCAGAGATTGTTTGATATTTCCTTGCTTAGCATTATTTCGGAGAATGCTGGGAACATTCTGATAAGTCCATTGACCCTTTTGACTGCTGATATCTTCTAGCAGTCTAGCTTTGTATCCAACTGCTGACTCCTCAGCAGTTGTGTGTTTAGAACTTGATTCCTTATTCCTGATTTCTACAACTTCTAGCATTCTTCTGAGTATTAGTGAATGTTGACTCCTTCAGCATTCTGCTATTCTCTTTACTTTAGACTGCTGATCAAGTATTCCTAGCAGTCATTTTTCTCAGCATATGACTACTACCTCCTTAGCAGTCATTCTTCTCAGCACTTGACTACTACCTCCTTAGTAGTCAATTCTGTCTGCTGACGTCTCTAGCAGCTAACATCTTCCTTACTGCTAAGAACACTCATAGCATCTAGAATTTTTGAAGTTGCTTGGAGTCTGATTTCCTTCGTTTCAATTGTTCAATCCATCAGCAATCATCTACAAGCACTTCTAATCTATTAAAACTCTAAATATATCATAAACATGACTTTACAATTGAGTTGGTAGACTATCTAGTCTTCAGCAATGATCCACCAAAATAGCTAAGGCTTTGATTCAACAAAACCTTTACAATTTGATCTAAAGGGAGATTTAGAACATAAATCTAGGAATAATTCCCAACAATTTCCCCCTTTTTGGTGCGATCAAAGCCTACTAGCAATTGCTAAATCTAAGAAGGAATAATTCTTGAGTTTACAAGGTTTCAATTAATTCCCCTTCAACAAAAGCTGGGAAATAATCTCGAATGCTTCTTAGGAATATGATAGAGAATCTGACACCCAATTTAAACAGAAAGCATTTACCACCAATCACAAGACAGATAACTCAACACACACATTCATTTGACAATCCACATGCAATTTAGTTGAGTACATGAATAGTGTATATCAACTAAGACACGCAAAATGTCATAAGTGGACAATGAGTAATTGTCTAATTCTGATTCAGTTTCATATATGATTTGAGATTTTACAAGTACAATGAAACTGAAAGAGCAAAAAAAATACAAAAACTAGCTTACATTTCGAATATAGCTTCAGGAGTTGGGAGCTGGCTTCTTATCATATTCGTCAAATTTGCTCATGGCCATCTGCACAAAATTTTCATAGAACACCTTGTTAGCTTCCTCTCTCCCAGCAGCCCCCCTTTCCAACTTCTTAGCAAGTTTTTCATTTTCCCTTTCAAGCTTCATGAGCTTGAGATCTACTTCTTTCTTCTTCAACTCTTCCTTGGCTAGGCTTCGCTCTTCTTCCTTAGCAGCAATCTCCTCTTCTTCATATTTTCTCCTCGCAGCCTCAATAATTCCACTTCTTCTCCCTCTTTGATTGCCGCCAAAAAGGTAGTGGAGAAAGACTAAACACTTGACACAATCTGTTGTTGGGATTCTGCTACTTCTGCCTTCATAACCTCCATGTTGTGCTTTACTCCTGACACTTCTCCTCTCACATCCGCAACTTCCTTCTTTACATCGGCAACCTCCACAACCACTTTTTGAAAGATAAATTGCACAACAGCATCAAGATAGGAGTGAAAGTCACTGGAGTTTACAGCTTGGGCATGTAATGAAGAATCTGCTAGCACCAACTCTGTGCTCACAACAGAATCATGAGTATCAGCCTCGTGTTGTGCAGCTTCTTCCATATAACAGCTTCTTCGTGTGCCTCTATGTACTTGACCTCTTCTTCTATGAGCGCAGCCTCCTCTGTTCTCAAGGCCTCTTCCACGGCCTTAGCAAGTTTGGCTGCTCTGGCTTCTTCAATGTCAAAAACTTGCGAAGCTTTTATCCTTTCCAAGATGTCATCCTCCAGAAAATGTACAATCATTTTCTCCTCTGTGTTGTGACATACAATAAACTCTCGGCTTTTGTTCTTCTCCAGTTCTTCATGCTCGCAATCAGCAGCCAACCTAGCCTACAACCTTTCTTTCTTTTTAGCTTCATATGCGGCTTGTTATCGTCTGTATTCAGTTGCAGCTCTGGCTTGGCACTTAGAAAGCTGAATGTGAGCATCCGAGTGGCCATCTGGAGTAAAGTTGGATTTAGACAATGATTGAGAGTCTGAAAACATGAGATGAACGCGAATCTCCTACAGTCAAGCCAAGAATTATTTATCGGTGAACTGCTTGTTGCAAGGCAGCTGATCAGTCCAGTCATTAGCCCATTTCTCTTCCTTGCACCAATAATTGAGTCCTCTCCTGTCCGCTAACAGCATCCGCTCTTCAAAACACAGTTCATACATGATGTATTCAAACATCTTCCACCTCCTCAGCTCACCTCCCAGAACCTTTCCTTCGTTTGTCTCCTCCTCCAACTCCACAGAAAAGATAGAAGAAATATCCCTCTTGACCTCAGCAGAGACAAACTCTTCAATTCCAGCAGTCCATTCAAAGAGGACAGATTTTACCTTGTCGTCGAAGGTGACTGGAGCACACGATTGCGCAATTCTCCTTGATTTGAATCGGCGTCCAAGAAGTCCATTGAAAGGTATTCTCAGCGTCTGATTTGTCCTGCGGGGATTTTGCATAGAAATCGGGCATCAAACACCTCATCGGACTCTCCATCTGAATCGGAGTCATTGCATGTGGTTATTAAACTATGGTCTTCGTCCTCCTCTGGTATCTGCTCTGGCTCAGTAGTGGTAGGAATGTTAGTGTTGGGCCTCTCCTCAGCATGCTCACCCTCAACTTCACCATCAGCAATGCTAGCCTCCTGCTCAGAATTGAAACCTGAGCCAGAACGTCCAGCATGCACATCTTGTCGTCCTTCAGGCTGAGCACTACTGTTACAACCTTGCACAGCAGTAAGCTCCCTAATGAAAAAGCCTCCCTGGCTTTGAGGATGCGCAGGAGCATCCAACACTCCTAATCTCAGTAATTTGTTAATGTCTTTATCGGACAGAGCATCCTTATCCATCAGAGTGGTGGGAATGTCTACAGTTTGATTCTCTTTCCCTTTCTGTAGCTTAGCAGCCTCCCTAGTTGGAAGCATTTCAGCAGCTTTCCTAGCTGCAAACTCATCAGCAGCTTTCTTGGCCTGCTCGAAATTTCTGTCTCTCGCCTCAAATGAGATCCTCTCCATCTCCTTTTGGTATGCCTTCCTCTCCTACTCTTTCTTGTTCCTCTTCCTCTTTCGTGCATTCTCCCTTATAACTTTTAGGCGTTTGGACAGTGGCTGAGCAGAGAGTGGATTTATTTTCACCGATTCCTCAGCACCAGGCTCAGCAGATGAGTATTTTTCAGACGCTTTGACAAGAGTCCTATGCTTCCTCTTCTTCTCAGCGAGAAGATGACCTACTTTTTCAGCAGGAAGCTCTCCTAGCTTCTCGATGTTTGTGAGATCTTGGAAGTACCTCTCTATTTCAGTGGCCTTCCTAGCAGTAGCAATCTCCTCAGGAGTTAATGGGATTGCATGCTCCAGCTGTTTACTAGCTAAGGTGGCTGGATCCTCGTCATCCTCAAACATTGGTTCTTTGGGGTTGACATTTGGTTTCCCCTTTAGAATTCGGGGGCAAGAAGTATGCACAGGAGTCGGTCTCTTATTGGTTTGAGGAATGTAATCAGTGTGAGACAGTGGCTCACCCCCTGTCGAGTTTGGATTAGTTGAAGATGGTCTCAACAAATTTGCTGACCTTCAGCCCGAAGTTGACATTAGACAAGAAGGTCCCCTCCTCCTTAATCTTCACATTCTTCTTCGCATGGTCCAACCATCGCTCAAAGAAAAACTCGGCCTAATTCCCTTGAATACCATCGACTAACGCCATCATCAAGGTGTACTTCTTCGCAGAGAGTTCGGAGTACGACCCAGCGTCGCACTGGAACATCTTTATCACAAGATCAGCAAGGAGTCTGTAATCTTACTGGAGCTGATTGATCGGTGTTGCCACCTTCCATGTGATCGCCTTCCCTTGACCATCTTTCTTCAGGTCTGGTTTCATCCACTGCTTCCACCTTGCCTCCATTTCATCTGTCTTGGTGACTTCATAGCTGGCGATATGGGGGCCTGTGTTGCGAACCCCAAACTTCTTCGCAAGAACCTCAGCACTCACCCTGATGATTGTTCCAAAAACAAAGGTCTCAAAAGACTCGGAATCTTTTGCTATAGTCGCTCTAGCATAAAACTCAGATACCATGTGATGGTGGAACCTCAGAGGTTCAACAGACAGATATTGGACCACATGTTCCTTTGCCAAGGTCTCCATCACCCGATTCGGAAAATTGGGAACAACAAGAGGTGTGTAAAGAACACGGTCCTTCATGACCTGACTGGCTCTCTTCTAGGCATTAGATAGACTATATTAGTCCTTCTTCTTTGCAAGAGTTACTAGTCAAGCGTACGGAACCTCGTCTTTGACTTCTTCTTTCTTGATAATCCTTGTAAAATCGGGTGCATGCCTTTCGTGAAGTGGCAAGCTAGTAAGAGAAGCTGCTTGGCCTATCCTTAGGGGGCTCTCAAGATCAGACATTTGGTCACGAGCAGGGGATTCAGGGTTCGTAGACATCATTGAGAGAATTTGAGAGATTTGGAGAGAATTTGGGAGATTTGGATGCATGAATGCTTAAGAGTGTAGGGGATTCTAGGGATTCAAAGTGTAGAAGGTTTAAAGACTTGATGAAGTGTGGTTGAAATACCTTCTGAGTAATTGATCCAACGGTTGGGGAATCACCGCTTCAAATCAAATCGACGATTGGTATTCGAAAACTCTTCGTATGGTATAACACACCTCAATAGACTTGAGTACTTTTGACGTGTCATCTCCAGGTTCGTCGCCGCCTATTGCATGCATTTAATGCATCGTGTCCGATACACTTATTGAATTTTGAAATTAAAAGTATTCCCACTATGACTTTTCGAAGAAAGTCGAAGATTGCTCAGAGCTTGGACTCATCAATCAATCAACTAGCAGAGGGATTCTCAGGATTCATATTCTAGCATCTATATATTGACTGCTGAGGGCTTGGACTCAGCATTCAAATTCTTGCAACCGTCTGTAACACTTCTTAAATATTATAACGTAGCATTTTGACGAAATGCTGAGAGCTTGGACTCGACATTCAATCTCCAGCAAACGTCTGAGCTTCTTGTTATAATATCACACTACTTAGGAACTGTTGAGAGCTTTGACTCAGCATTCATTTGCTCTTTGCTAAGTAACCGAATCTTAGCAGCAAGATTCAGCACCTCAAAACCGTAAGCTGGGATACGTTATTCTCCATGTTTTTTTAAACTAACCAAAAATCCATGAAATCCTGGAAAACCAAAGATCCAGAAAGAATGAGAGTTTGAACTCATTCATCCACAGCTTCTTCTAACTCCATGAGGCCCAACTTCTGACATAGTTCTTTGAATCTGGCCTCAACAAGCGGTTTGGTGAAGATATCAGCAAATTGATCTTCTGTGCATATATATTGAACATCGATATCATGTTTCTCATGATGATCTCTTGTGAAATGATGTCGAATATGAATGTGCTTTGTCCTGTAGTGATGAACAGGATTCTTCGTGATGCACCTAGCACTATTGTTGTCGCAGTAGATTGGCACGCATTCTCAAGGAATGTCATAATCTTGTAGTTGCTACCGAGTCCACAATACTTGAGCACAACAACTTGCGGTTGCTACATATTCAGCTTTTGTGGTAGACGTCGCCACCGAGTGTTGCTTCTTGCTAAACAAACTTATGAGCTTGTGTCCTAGGAATTTGCAGGTTCCACTCGTGCTTTTCTGATCGATCTTGCATCCTACAATATCTGAGTCTGAATATCCGCTGAGTGCTAGCCCATCAGACCTAGGATACCAAATTCCTAGACCTTCTGTGCACTTGAGGTATCAGATTATACGCTTAGCAGTATCCAGATGCGACTTATTGGGATTCGCTTGATATCTCGTGCAATCTCCTACGGCATAGGAAATATCTGGCCTGCTAGCTGTTAGATAAAGAAAATAACTGATAATATCTCTATAAAGCCTAGGATTCATAGATTCCCCTCCTTCATGAAGGGAAATTTGGAAGCTTGTGCTTATAGGAATCCTTAAGCTCTTCGTCTTTTCTGGGGAATACTTAGCAAAGAGATCTCTTGTGTATTTCCTCTGATGTATGAAGATCTCTTCACTTGATTGCTGAACTTGGAGTCCAAGAAAGTAAGACATCTTTCCCATCATACTCATCTGGAAGTTACTCTGCATTAGCTCTGAAAACTTGTCACACAAGGTTTGATTCTTAGAGTCAAAAATAATATCATCGACATATATTTGCACAAGTAATATACTTCCTTTATCCTTAATTCGAAAGAGATTTTGATCAATCTTCCCATTTTGAAAAGTTATTGACTAGCAGAAACTTGTACAAAGTTCCATACATGCCCGCGGTGCCTGCTTCAAACCATATAAGGCTTTCCTGAGCCTATAGACTTGGATTCCTTGTTCGAAGCTCGGAGGTTGCTCAACATATACTTCTTCCTTGAGCTCACCATTAAGAAAAGCACTTTTCACGTGCATCTGTAAGACTGAAAATTCATTATGAGCAGCATATGCGAGAAATAACCTTATTGCTTCCAGTCGGGCTACTGGAGCAAATGTTTCATCACAGTCAATTCCCTCGCATTGCCTGTATCCTTTGGCAACTAGATGTGCTTTATTTTTGATGACCGTCCCTGATTCATCCTTCTTGTTCTTGAAGACCCACTTCGTTTCAATGACGCTTTGATGCTCGGGTCTGTCTACTAGATCCCAGACATGATTGCGCGTGAATTCAGCTAGATCCTCCTGCATAGCATTCACCCAATCTATAGATTGTAATGCATCTTCAATCTTTGTAGATTCTTCATGTGATATGTAGCATGCTAGCATTGCATTTCCTTGTCTCGTCCTTATTTGGTCATTGATGTCGTCAATAACAGCATCTAGAGGATGATCACGTAGCCATTTTAGTTTTGGGTTGCTAGGTGCTGGGGTTTCAATGACTACATCTTCTGCTAGATTGTTTACCTCAACAATCACCTGTGGTTCAGCATTTTGTATCTCAGCATTGTGAATCGCAGCATCTTGAATCTCATCATTCTGAATCTCAGCATCTTCATTGGCAATGTCGTCAGTAGCGCCCAATCCTTCTTCAGTATCCGGTGATGGATTTGGGATTTCTTCATCGATTGATCCCATAATTTCTAAATTATCATTAAGATAAATTTGTTTGGTGCCCTCAGCATGATCGTTAGCATCACTGGCCGGTTCAGCAGTGTGGTCACCTGCTGAGTGCACCTTTGTTGGATTACAATCATTCATCGACTGAGTCGAATCAATCTGCATATATTTTAATGAATTCAAGCTAGATTGACCATGGACATCATTAGTCTCATGATTGTCATCCTTTTTCTCTCTTATAATCCTGCGCACTAACGTAGACTAATCAAAAATAACATTGCATGTTATTTCCACAACTGGAGTCGTCTTGTTTAACACTATATAATCTTTGTGAGAAGGATGTCCATATCCAAGGAACACACCTTCATCATACTTGGGTGATAAAGTGTTAAGCTTCGACTTCCCGTTGTTATGAATATTACTTGTTGAACCGAAAACACGAAGATGAGTTAGAGAAGGCTTACGACCATTATACATTTCGTATGGAGTTTTTTTGAATCTTCCATTGATCGTACTCCTGTTCTGAGTGTAGCAGGTAGTCATGACTGCTTCGCCCTAATGCTTCCCACTCAGCTCAGAGTTGGCTAGCATCGACCGCACTGCTTCTTTTAAGGTCCTATGCCTTCTCTCTGCTAGTCCATTCTGCTGGGGAGTTCGAGTACTGGATTTCTCATGCCCAAGTCCAGTTTAGGCGCAAAAATCCATTAGGATGCCGTTGCAAAACTTTGTCCTGTTGTCTGATCTTATCCTCCTAACGGTGACTTCTTCGCTATTTTGCTCCTTTAGGATCAACTCAGGTAGGATGAGTTTTACTTCATCCTTTGTCCTTAGCAGTCTCACCCACGTAAACCTTGAAAAATTATCAACAACCACAAGAGTATAAACCTTTTTACTTACAGTGGCTGGAGTGACTGGGCCAAATAGATCCATCCGTAGGAACTGAGTCTACAATAGGCGACATGAATCGCCATTTATTAAAACTCCGGAATCGATTTATGGATATCAAATAAATATCATGACAAATAGTAAATGTCCTATGCATGCTCCTATTTAATTTAATTCGTAGATTCAAAGTAATACCTGAGACTCCAACGACTGATCTACAGATCTAGATCGATGATGGAAATGAAGATGGTGTAGATCTGGATCTGGAATCGATCAAAGCGATGGTGTTCCTACAGATCTGATCCTCTGATCTGTTCCTTTGCTCGATCTGGAAATCTGGTGAGGATACGCTACTGGATCTACAGCCGCCCACTCTCTCTCAATCTCTCTAGGGTTTCTGATTTGAAACTTCAAAACTTATGTGGGAAAATGAGAGATTCATCTATTTATATAGATTTGAAAATGGGCTATTAGGGTTTAATAAACCCTGATGGGCTCTGAGCAGTGTTGGGCCAGACCAGGGATCAAATGCAAATAATTAAGTGGGCCTCCTATTAATTAATTCCATGTTCAACCTAGAACATAATTAATTAATAAACATTAATTCATGTCACCGAAGAATTAATGCTGACCTACCCCTTTATTACCACGTTATTAGGAACGGGTTGCATTGACTTGGTTAATCCCCATATTTAAGGTTTCAGACATTCATTAATTAATTCAGCGTAGGACAATTAGCTGTAATTAATTAATCTCTTATTATTAGCATAACGAACCTCATGAGCTTCCCAGGGAATGTCACTATCCTGAAACGGATATGGTTATCTAAATCCAGCCTGAGGAAACCCCACACAAGGTGCCATCACCCAAGATGCAGATATACGAGTACATGTAAGACTCTCCACCATAGCAAGTCAAAGTGACAGTCAACCCATGTGTGCCCCTCAGCTTTCGATAGACTTTAGATCCGACCAAGTTAGCGAGATCTTTACTCATTCATATGTCAAGTGGAATGGTTCATCTCACTGTTGATCCTATCAATACATTGAGATGTACCGGTCACACAAAGTCGTCAAGATAAACCACTTACGGACTTGTGTGATGCATCCTAAACCAACAACCAAACCAGAAACTGTCTCAGCTGTGATAACTGTTTATATCTCGCTAGGTCAAATGATCTATACGATCTTCTGTGGTCTCTTACACACCGTATGATCTCCCTATCGACGAGACAACTGGATGTGTTTGTTCACATCGTATGATTGTAAATTCAGACAGGAGTTGTTTATTCCAAGTCATTAATGATTACCAGTATATCAAACATAATGTTTCCTAATATACCAATCATAATGCTTTTATGTATACAATTCCAACACCATGTGCAATAGCTCAAGGATTCTTTCAGAAGTGGCCTTCTCCGGATTTTTTTTGAAAGATGCCTTCTTCTGCTTCCCTTGCTGGCAAGCTTTGCATATGCCTTCCTTTCAGAAGGTCGCCTCAGGTAATCCCTCTACAAGTTTGTGCTTGGCTAGGTAGTTGATGGTCTTGAAGTTCAAATGAGTCAACCTCTTGTGCAATAGCCAATTTGTTTCTTCCTTGATGGATGCTACGAAGCAGGAATGTTGTGGGCCGCTTTGCCAATCAACAATGTATAGTCCACCCTTGTGGATGCCTCTTACTTCACTTCACCTGTAGAATTGTCAACAATTTCACACCCAGTGTTAATGAAATAGACATTGTACCAATTTTCGCACAATTGGCTAATGCTCAGCAGATTGTGTTTGAGTTTGGAGACGAGATTAACATTGATGATTCTCATTCGATCTTGCTCGATGCATCTTCTCCCAATAACTCGTCCTTTGCTATTATCACCTAACATGACTGCTGGGCCATGAACTTTTTGAAGTTTTGAAAATAATTCTTCTCGCCCCGTCAAGATTTTCTTCTTGACATTAGTTTTTGCAACTTTCTCCACCTTAGTTGGATAAGAAAATTTTGCATAATTTGAACGAGGTGGAGTAGTGTGCTTAGTCGTCATAGTCCTTTTAAAAGGAAAATGATTGGACTCAGGCCTCACATAGGTATTCCTCCTATGTGGTGTGAACAGCTGATACGGTGGTCTGACAGCATGGTATTTAACCTGCTTGCACCGATTGAAGGTAGGATTTGCTGTCCTAGCATTGGATGAACAATGCTCAGCATTCATCCTAGACACTGCTGAGTATGTCTTAGCATGCATTCTCTGGGTCTCTCTTGAGATCCAGGAGATGCACTCTTTTGACGCCATTCCTTCTGCTTAGCATTTGATGACTCAGCCATTGTCTTTTCCTTACCTTTCTCTTAAGCATTGAATTTCCCAGCAGAAATGAAAGAAATCCTTTTCTGCTTAGAAGATTCAACATTCGCAATCAAAACCTGCTTAGAGGCTTTTCCCACGACTTCAACACAACCAAGCCCCACTCCAGATTTATCAGAATGTTTTCTCTGTTTCCTAACAATGGTTTTAGAACTGCCTTGTTGGTTGTGTAAGAACAAATGCAATCCTTATTAGTTTTATTCTTCAAAACTAGATTCTCTTTTTCAATGTTTTGAAAATTTTCAGCAAGTTTGGAGTAATCAGCTTTGAGTTTTAAAATTCTTCACCATCAGACCTTAGTCTTTCGACATCCTCTGTCAGAGAACTAACATTGGTTTTCAGTGAGGTGTTTTCTTCCACAATAGCATCTTTCAAGGCATACATTTTTTAAAATTCTAATGAGAGCTTATTGAGATAATCATCCTCGGAATCTAAAGGAGAAGAATCCTCCGATTGATGCATGATTGCTGAAATTGAAATGCTAATAGGGTTTACCTCCAGAGCATTGACTGCTAGAGCCGACTCAGCATTTTGCTTGTCTTCAGCATTCAGATCATCAACGATATTCGCCATTAGGACCAGCATGGCCTCCTGATCATCCTCTTCTGAGGAGTAATATTCCTCGTCATTATCAGGAATATCGGGCACTTCTGCCCTAATCAGCAGTGCTCTGGTGACTGCTCTGACTGCTCTCCTCTCGAACCTTTGTTTGAGACGCTCTCTTTCTTCTTTGCTCACCTTAGGACACTCGTGCTTTAGATGGTTTGGTGAGTTGCATTCGAAGCACGTCCTTGGCTTCCATTTTGATGGTCGAAAGGATCATGTGAGCTTAGCTTCTTTATCTTCCTTTTCTGCTTTGCTTCCAGCATTAGCTTTTGAAGCTCTCTCATTTGCTCTTCAAGCTCACTGATCTTGAGATCTTATTGCTTGCTTTGAGCTTAAGGTTGAAGCGACCTCCTTTGCTGGTGAAGTTGGCGCAGATCTTTCATTGTTGTGGAAGGGCTTCCTCGGCTTCCATCTTCCAACATCTTTCTTAGCAAAGTATGCTAAGTCTTCCAAGTTTACAGCGTTTGTTGACGAAGTTTGAGCCACGGCTGCTTCATTCTTTTTGGATTGCTGTATGATAAACTCGTGAGTTTTAAGTTGAACAAATACCTCAGATGTAGTCATTTGGCTGAGATCTTTCTCACTCAGGCTGGTCTTTTTCACGAACCAATCGCTCCTTAGAAAGATTTTGGAGATGATTTTATTATTCATTTCTCCGTTGTCATAGGTCTTTCCCAAGTTCCTAAGCTCTCCCACGATGGTATTGAATCTTTCTTCCATCACCAGAATGGATTCACCTGCATGCATTGAGAAAGACTCATATTTGTCAACGGCTACCTAGAGTTTATTTCTTTTCATTTGTTCTGTCTCTTGTGAAGATGTGCATACAAATTCCAACATCTCCTTAGCTGTGTTGAGGTTTAGAGCTTCGTCTGCCATCAACAAAGGCAAACAATCAAGTATCAGCTTCTTCGCTAGATATTCCAGCTGAGCTCTCTTCTTATCCTCTACCGTCCATTCGTCGAAGTTCTTCTAGACCATTTGTGGTTGCCCCTCAACAGGTGCCCCAGCAAAAATATTGGCCTTCATTATCTTAATGGGCTCTTTAGTGAGGACGTCCACCTTCTTCGGATGTATACTTTGAAGTTGGATGGTGGCTAGCATTTGCCATGAGTTGTTATACTTTGGGAGCGTGTGATTCATCTGGGGAAGCTTCATGTTCCTCAGCTAAACAAAAGAACAATGCAAGGAAAATACAGATCTGGTCAAAAGCAACTCAGAAGCAGTCAGTCTTACGACCTCCAGGTCTAATACCACTTGTTGGCCCCTGATCAATGTCGTGTTATGCTACGGAAGACTATTTAACAAATGCAGCGGAATGTTCAAGTTATCTTGAACTTATTTCTTTTCAAATATTTGGCTCAAAGTTGGAGTTTAAACTGTTTCAGATATACACTAGCAACTAGAGGTTGCTAGCTTTTAAATTAATGGCAGAAACAATAAAATAGTAACAACGAACAATAATAAAGACACAGGATTTATAGTGGTTCGATCCTCAATTTCTACGTCCAATCCTCAGTCGAACACTGAGAATTTCACTAAAAAGATATATGAAAGTAAAAGGATACGCCGGTCACTTGTAGCAGGTGGTGAGCTTTCAAGTTAGCCACTACAAAGCTATCCTCCGTCACTTCTATCTTTTGACAGTTCCGTCTAAGTCAAGGGCAACACCTTCATAAAACTTAACCTTGCTGTAATGGAAGCTTTTAAGTTCCTTCCTGAACTCTTCTGGGGGTTTTTGGGAACAACCCGTCTTAGTAAATCTCTTTTCAGAGATATGACTACTAGATGCTTCCTAGGATGCAAATTATCCCGATGATTGATTCTTGAATAAAATCAATGAATCTCTTCTTGAATGCAGTGTCAGATATTCAATGTGTGACACTTTCTGTTGAGAGCTTTGAGAATCTTCTTGTCTCTTTATCGTGCTCTCAAACGACTACTCTTTTGCTTTGGTTTGTTTGTAAAAGTTACATCTCAATAATTGTTGTAGTAGTGGTAGTCATAGTCGTGGGGGGTCTTCTTCTCTCTTGTTTAGACTTCTCTTTTATATTTGTAGATTCAAACTTTGAATCTCTAGACCCGTTAGACACAACGTTCAGTTTTTCGAAAAGAGCTACTTGCTTTTTCGTCCTTTCCGGCGTGGTACAGTGCTTTTTCATCTACTTCGAGAAAACTTTGTGTCCTTGGTTGTACCTTTTGTCAGAGCGGGAGTCTTAGCAGAGATGGTTCGATATTTCCTTGCTTAGCATTCTTTCGGAGAATGCTGGGAACATTTTGCTAAGTTCATAGACCCTTTTGACTGCTGATATCTACTTGCAGTCTAGCTTTGTATCCAACTGCTGACTCATCAGCAGTTGCGTATTTAGCACTTGATTCTTGATTCCTGATTGCTACAGCTTCTAGCAATCTTCTGAGTATTAGTGAATGCTGACTCCTTCAGAATTATGCTATTCTCTTCATTTCTGACTGCTAATCAAATATTCCTAGCAGTCATTCTTCTCAGCATATGACTACTACCTCCTTAGCAGTCATTCTTCTCAGCAATTGACTACTACCTCCTTAGTAGTCATTTTTGTCTGATGACATCTCAAGCAGCTAACATCTTCCTGACAACTGAAAACGCTCCTAGCATCCAGAATTTCCGAAGTTGCTTGGAGTCAGATTTCCTTCGTTTCAATTACTGAATCCTTCAGCAATCTTGTACAAGCACATCTAATTTATTACAACTCAAAATATATTATAAACAAGACTTTACAATTGAGTTTCTAGACTATCTAGACTTCAACAATGATTCACCAAAACAGGTAAGGCTTTGATTCAACAAAACCTTTACAATTTAATCTAAAGGGACATTTACAACATAAATCTAGGAATAATTCCCAACATAACTCTTCATTTAAGAAATTATAAAGTTGATTCCCGATCAACCCACAACTCCGATGCTCGAACGTGTGCAACATACTTGTAAAACTCATCTAGACAATCAATTTGTAACAATTTTTCAAAGAGTTCCATCGTCTGATGATGAATATAACGTGGTTTGTACCGAACTCTTCATTTGAGCACTTATAAAGTTGATTCCCGATCAACCCACAACTTTGATGCTCAAATGTGTGAAACATACTTGTAGAACTCCTCGATATGATCAATTTGGTACAGGTTTTCAAAGAGTTCCATCATTTGTTGACGAAGATATTGTTGTTTATACCGTACTCTTCATTTAAGAACTCATAAAATTAATTCTCGATAAACCCACAACTTCGTTGGTCGAATGTGTGCAACATACTTTGTTGCTCGAATGTGTGCAACATACTTGTTCCATCATTTGTTGACGAAGATATCGTGGTTTGTACCAAACTCTTCATTTCGGCACTTATAAAGTTGATTCTCGATCAACCCACGACTGTGATGCTCGAATGTGTGAAAAATATTTGTAGATCTCATCGACACGATTAATTTGGTAGAAGTTTTCAAGGAGACTCATCGTTTGATAATGAAGCTATGGTGGTTTGTACCAAACTCTTCTTTTCAGTACTTAGAAAATTGATTCTTGATCAACCCAAAACTACGATGTTAGAATGTATGCAACATACTTTTAGAACTCATCAAAACGATTTATTTGGTACAAGTTTTCAAAGAGTTCCATTGATTGTTGATAAAGATATCATGGTCTGTACCAAACTCTTCATTTAAGCACTTATAAAATTTATTCCCAGTAGACCCACAACTCCGATGCTCAAACGTGGTGCAACATACCGATAGCACTTATCGAGATGATCAATTTAGTACAAGTTTTCAAAGGCTTCCATCATTTATGGTTAAGATATTGTAGTTTGTATCGAACTCTTTATTTAAGCACTTATAAAGTTGATTCCCGATCAACCCACAACACCGATGCGTGAATATGTGAACATACTTGTAGAACTCATCAAGATGATCTATTTGGTACATGTTTTAAAAGAGTTCCACTGTTTGTAGATAATGATATCGTGGTTTGTACCAAACTCTTCATTTAAGCACTTATAAAGTTGATTCCCGGTCAGCCCACAACTCCGATAGTCGAATGTGTTTAACATACTTGTAGAACTCATCGAGAGAATTGATTTGGTTCAAGTTTACAAGGTGTTCCATCATTTGTTGATAAAGATATCGAGGTTTATACTGAACTCTTCATTCAAGCACTTATAAAGTTGATTCCCAATCAACCCACAATTATGATGCTCGAATGTGTGCAACATACTTGTATAACTCATCGAGATGATCGATTCGGTACAAGTTTTCAAAGAGTTCCATTCTTTGTTGATGAAGATAATTAAGATATCTTGGTTTGTACCGAACTCTTCAACTCACAACTTCGATGCTCGAATGTGTCCAAAATACTTGTAAAACTTATCGAGATGATCGATATTGTAAAAATTTTCAAAGAGTTGCATCGTTTTTTTTATGAAGATATCGTGGTTTGTACCGAGCTTTTCATTTAAGCACATATAAAGTTCATTCTCGATCAACCCACAACTCTCATGCGCGAATTTATGCAACATATTTGTAGAACACATCGAGACGATTGATTTGGTACAAGTTTTCTAAGATTTCCATCGTTTGTTGATGAAGATATCGTGGTTTGTTCCGAATTCTTCATTTAATCAACTTATAAAGTTGATTCCTGATCAACCCACAAATCCGATGCTTGAATGTTTGAAATATACTTGTAGAACTTATCATGACGATCGATTTGGTACAAGTTTACAAAGAGTTCCATCGTTTTGTAATGAAGATATCATGGTTTGTACCGAACTCTTCATTTAAGAACTTATAAAGTTGATTCTCAATCAACCCACAACTCTGATGCTCGAATGTGTGCAACATACTTTCAGAACTCATCGAGGCGATCGATTTGGTACAAGTTTTCAATGAGTTCCATTGATTGTTTATGAAGATATCGTGGTTTGTACCGAGCTCTTCATTTAAGTACTTCAAAAGTTGATTCCGATCAACCCACAACTCCGACTCTTGAATGTGTCAAACATACTTGTATAACTTATCAAGACGATCAATTTGGTACATGTTTTGAAAGAGTTCCATAATTTTATGATGAAGATATCGTAGTTTGTACCGAACTCTTCATTTAAGAACTTATAAAGTTTATTCTCGATCAACCCAAAACTCTCATGCTCGAATGTTAGCAACATATATATAGAATTCATCGAGATGATCGAATTGGTACAATTTTACAAAGAGTTCCATTGTTTGTACCGAACTTGTCATTTATGCACTTATAAAGTAGATTCCCGATCAACCAAAAATCTCATGCGTTAATGAGTGCCACATATTTGTAGAATTCATTGAGACAATTTATTTGGTACAAGTTATCAAAGAGTGTCATCGTTTGTTGATTATGATATCGTGGATTGTACCAAACTCTTCATTTGATCCATTTATAAATTTTATTCCTGATCAACCCACAACTCCGATGCTAGAATGTGTGCAACATACTTGTAGAACTCATCGGAACGATCAATTAGTTACATGTTTTCAAAGAGTTCCATCGTCTGTTAGTGAACATATTGTGGTTTTCATCGAACACTTCATTTAAGCACTTATAACTTTGATTCTCAATCAACCCACAACTCCGCTGTTCAAATGTGTGCAACATATTTGTAGAACTCATCGAGACGATTGAATTGGTATATGATTACAGAGAGTTCCTTTGTTTGTTGATGAAGATATCGTGGTTTGTACCGAACTCGTCATTTAAGCACTTATAAATTTGATTCCCGGTCAACCCACATCTTCAATGCTTGAATGAGTGCAGCATACTTGTAGAAATCTTTGAGGTGATCGATTTGGTACAAGTTTTCAAACAGTTCCATCGTTAGTTGATGAAATTATCGTGGTATGTATGGAGCTCTTCATTTAAGCACTTATAAAGTTGATTCTCAATCTACCCACAACTCCAATGCTCGAATGTGTGCAAAAAAATTGTAGAACTCATCGAGACGATCGATTTGGTAAAAGCTTTCAAAGAGTTCCATCATTTGTTAATGAAGATATCGTGGTTTCACCGAACTCTTCATTTAAGCACTTAAAAAGTTGATTCCTGATCAACCCACAACTCCGATGCTCGAATGTGTCCAACATACTTTTAAAATTAATCGAGATAAAAAATTTGGTACAAGTTTTCAAAGAGTTCAATTCTTTTTTGATGAAGATATCATGGTTTGCGCCGAACTCTACATTCAAGCACTTATGAAGTTAATTCTCGATCAACCCACAACTCTCATGCGCGAATGTGTGCAACATATTTGTAGAACTGATCAAGGCATTCAATTTCGTACAAGTATTCAAAGAGTTCCATCGTTTGTTGATGAAGATATCGTGGTTTGTACCGAACTCATTATTTGATCAACTTATAAAGTTGATTCCCAATCAACCCACAAATACGATGCTCGAATGTGTGAAACATACTTTTAGAACTCATCAAGACGACCAATTTGGTACAAATTTTCAAAGAGTTCCATCGTTTGTTGATGAAGATATCGTGGTTTGTACCGAACTCTTCATTTTAGCACTTAAAAAGTTAATTACCGATCAACACACAACTCTGATGCTCGAATGTGTCCAACATACTTGTAGAACTTATCGAGATGATTTATTTGGTATAAGTTTTCAAAATTTCCATCGTTTTATTGATGAAGATATCCTAGTTTGTACCGAACTCTTCATTTAAGCACTTATAAAGTTGATTCCCGATCAACCCACAACTCTCATGCTCGAATGTGTGCATCATATTTGAACCAAACTCTTCATTTGATCCACTTATAAATTTGATTCCCGATAAACCCACGACTCCGATGCTCAAATGTGTGCAACATGCTTATAAAACTCATCGGGATGATCAATTTGGTATAAGTTTTCACAGATTTCCATCGTTTGTTAATGATGATATTGTAGTTTTCATCGAACTCTTCATTTATGCACTTATAAAGTTGATTCATGATTAAGCCACAACTCCGATGGTCGAATGTGTGCAACATACCTGTAGAACTCATTAAGATAATCGATTTGGCACAAGTTTACAAGGAGTTCCATCATTTATTCCCGATCAAACCAAAACTCCGATGCTTGAATGTGTGCAACATACTTGTAGAAATCAACAAGATGATTGATTTTGTATAATTTTTCAATGAGTTCCATCGTTTGATAATGAAGATATCATGGTTTGTACCGAAATCTTCATTTAAGCACTTATAAATTTGATTCCTGATCAACCCACAACACTTATGCTTAAATGTATGCAACATTCTTGTAGAACTCATTCAAACGATCGATTTGGTATAATTTATCAAAAAGTTCCATCGTTGATTGATGAAGATATCATGGATTGTACCGAACTCTTCATTTAAGCACTTATATAGTTGATTCCTGATCAACCCACAACTGCGTTGCACGAATGTGTGCATAATACTTGTTGAACTCATCGAGACGATCGATTTGGTACAAGTTTTTAATGAGTTCCGTTGTTTGTTGATGAAGTTATTGTGGTTTCTACTGAACTATTCATTTAAGCACTTATAAAGTTGATTCCCGATCAAACCACAACTCCGATGCTCGAATGTGTGCAACATACATTTAGAACTCATCGAGACGATCGATATTGTACAAGTTTTAAAAGAGTTCCATTGTTTGTTGAAATGGATTCCCGATCAACCCATAAATCCGATGCTTGAATGTTTGAAACATACTTGTAGAACTTATCGAGATGATCAATTTAGTACAAGTTTTCAAAGAGTTCCATCATTTTTAATGAAGATATCATGCTTTGTACCGAACACTTCATTTAAGTACTAAAAAAGTTTATTCTCGATCAACCCACAACTCTGATGCTCGAATGTGTGCAACATACTAGTAGAACTCATCCAGGCGATCGAATTGATACATGTTTTCAAAGAGTTCCATCATTTTTTTATGAAGATATCGTTGTTTGTACCGAACTCTTAATTTAAGCACTTAAAAATTTAATTACCGATCAACCCAAAACTTTGATGCTCGAATGTGTCCCACATACTAGTAGAACTTATCGAGACGATTGATTTGGCATAAGTTTTCAAAGATTTCCATCGTTTTTTGATGAAGATATCATGGTTCATACCAAACTCTTCATTTAAGCACTTATAAAGTTGATTCCCGATCAACCCACAACTCTCATGCTAGAATGTGTGCAACATATTTGTACCGAACTCTTCATTTGATCATCTTATAAATTTTATTCCCGATTAATTCACAACTCCGATGCTCGAATGTGTGCAACATGCCTTTAGAACTCATCGGGACAATCGATTTGGTACAAGTTTTCACAGAGTTCCATCGTTTGTTAATGAAGATATTGTGGTTTTCATCGAATTCTTCATTTATGCACTTATAAAGTTGATTCCTGATTAACCCACAACTCCAATGCTCAAATGTGTGCAACATACTTGTGGAACTCATTAAGATAATCGATTTGGTACAAGTTTAAATAGAGTTCCATCATTTGTTGATGAAGATATCGTGGTTTTTACTGAACTCTTCATTTCAGCACTTATAATGTTTATTCCCGAGCAATCCCCAACTTTGATGCTTGAATGTGTGCAACATACTTGTAGAAGTCATCAAGACGATCGATTTGGTACAAGTTTCCAAAGAGTTCCATCGTTTGATGATGAAGATATCGTGGTTTGTACCGAAATCTTCATTTAAACACTTATAAAGTTGATTCTTGATCAACCCACAACATTGATGCTTAAATGTATGCAACATAGTTGTAGAACTCATTCAGACGATCGATTTTGTATCATTTTTCAAAGAGTTCCATCATTGGTTGATGAAGATATCATGGATTGTACCGAACTCGTCATTCAAGCACTTATAAAGTTGATTTCTGATCAACCCACAACTGCGTTGCTCGAATGTGTGCACAATACTTGTAGAACTCATCGAGATGATCAATTTAGTACAGGTTTTCAAAGAGTTCCATCATTTGTTGACGAAGATATCGTTGTTTGTACCGTACTCTTTATTAATGCACTTATAAAATTATATCCCGATGCTGAATGTGCACAAGTTTGATGCTCAAATAGGTGCAATATACTTGTTGAACTCATCGAGACGATCGATTTGGTAAAAGATTTCAATGAGTTTCGTTGATTGTTGATGAAGGTATTGTGGTTTGTACCAAACTCTTCATTTAAGCACGTATAAAGTTAATTCCCAATTAACTCACAACTCTGATGCAGGAATGTGTGCAACATACTGGTAAAACTTATCGAGACAATCGATTTGGTACTAATTTTCAAAGAGTTGCATTTTTTTTTTATGAAGATATCGTGGTTTGTACCGAACTCTTCATTTAAGCACTTATAAAGTTGATTCTCGATCAACCCACAACTCTCATGCACAAATGTGTGCAACATATTTGTAGAACTCATCAAGACGATCGATCTCGTACAAGTTTCCAAAGAGTTGCATTCTTTGTTAATGAAGATATCGTGGTTGGTTACAAACTCTTCGTTTGATCAACTTATAAGTTGATTCCCATCAACCCACAAATCCGATGCTCGAATGTTTGAAACATACTTGTAGAACTTATCGAGATGATCGATTTGGTGCAAGTTTTCAAAGTGTTCCATTGTTTTTAATGAAGATATCATTATTTGTACCGAACTCTTCATTTAAGAACTTATAAAGTTGATTCTCGATCAACCAACAAATCTAATGCTCGAATGTGAGCAACATACAAGTAGAACTCATCGAGGCGATCAATTTGGTACATGTTTTCAAAGAGTTCCATCGTTTGTTTATGAAGATATCATGGTTTATACCGAACTCTTCATTTAAGCACTTAAAAAGTTAATTAACGATCAACCCAAAACTCTGATGCTCGAATGTGTCCTACAACTTGTAGAACTTTTTGAGAGGATCGATTTGGTATAAGATTTCAATGATTTCCATCATTTTTTTTATGAAGATATCGTGGTTTGTACCGAACTCTTCAATGATGCACTTATAAAGTAGATTCCCGATCAACCCAAAACTCTCATGCTGGAATGTGTGCAGCATATTTGTAGAACTCATCGAGACGATCAAATTGGTACAAGTTTTCAAATAGTGTCATCGTTTTTTGATGAAGATATCTTGGATTGTACCGAACTCTTCATTTGATCAACTTATAAACTTGATTGCCGATCAACCCACAACTCTGATGCTCGAATGTGTGCAACATACTTGTAGAACTCATTGGGACGAGCGATTAGGTACAGGTTTTCAAAGAGTTTCATCGTATGTTAATGAAGATATTGTGGTTTTCATCAAACTCTTCATTTAAGCGCTTATAAAGTTGATTACCGATTAACCCACAACTCTGATGTTCAAATGTATGCAACATACTTGTAGAACTAATTGAGATGATCAATTTTGTACAAGACTTCACAGAGTTCCATCGTTTGTTAATGAAGATATCGTAGTTCGTACCGAACTCTTCATTTAAGCACTTATAAAGTTGATTCCCAATCAACCCACATCTCTGATGCTCGAATGTGTGCCGCATAATTGTAGAAATCTTCGAGGCAATCGATTTGGTATGATTTTTCAAAGAGTTCCATTGTTAGTTGATGAAATTAAGGTAGTATGTACGGAACTCTTCATTAAAGCACTTATAATGTTGATTCGATCGACTTAGTAAAAGCTTTCAAAGAGTTCCATCATTTTTTAATGAATATATCGTGGTTTCACCGAACTCTTACATTTAAGCACTTAAAAAGATGACTCCTGATCAACCCATAACTCCGATGCTGGAATGTGTCCAGCATACTTTTAAAACTTATCGAGATGATCAATATGGTACTAGTTTTCAAAGAGTTCCATCATTTTTTGATGAAGATATCGTGGTTTGCACCAAAATCTTCATTTAAGCACTTATAAAGTTGATTCTCGATCTACCCACAACTCTCATGCACGAACGTGTGCAATATATTTGTAGAACACATCAAGGCGATCGAGTTGGTACAAGTATTCAAAGAGTTTCATTGTTTGTTGATGAAGATTTCGTGGTATGTACCAAACTCATTATTCGATCAACTTATAAAGTTGATTCCCGATCAACCCACAAATCTGATGCTTGAATGTTTGAAACATACTTGTAGAACTCATCGAGAAGATCAATTTGGTACAAGTTTTCAAAGAGTTCCATCGTTTGTTGATGAAAATATCATGGTTTTGTTGGAATTTTATACATAAAAGCATTATGATTGGTATATTGGGAGACGTTATGTTTGATATACTTGTAATCTTTAATGATTTACAATAAACAACTCCTGTCTGAATTAACAATCATACTATGCGAACAAATACATCCAGTTATCTCATCGATAGGGAGATCATACGATTTGTAAGAGATCACAGAAGATCGTATAGATTGTTAGACCTAGCGAGATATAAACAATTATCACAGTTGAGATAGTTTCTGGTTTGGCTGTCGATTTAAGCTGCGGCACACAAGTCCATAAGTGGTTTATCTTGACTGCTTTGTGTGACCGGTACATCTCAATGTATTGATAAGATCAACAATGAGATGAACCATTCTACTTGACATATGAATGAGTAATGATCTCGGTAACCTTGTCGGATCTAACGTCTATTGAAAGCTGAGGGGCACACATGGGTTGACTAGCACTTAGACTTGTTATGGTGGAGAGTCTTACATGTACTCGTATATCTGCATCTTGGGTGATGGCAGTTTGTGTGGGGTTTTCTCGGGCTGGATTTAGATAACCATATCCGTTTTAGGATGGTGACATTCCTTGGGAAGCTCACGAGGTTCGTTATGCTAAGTCCTGCAGGCTGAATCATTGATTCAAGCATAAGAGATAACGGTTGAGTGGTACTACTCAGGAATAATAAGAGATTAATTAATTACAGCTAATTGTCATACGCTGAATTAATTAATGAATGTCTTTAACCTTAAATATGGGGATTAACCAAGTCAATGCAACCCGTTCCTAATAACGTTGTAATAATGGGGTAGGTCAACATTAATTCTCTGGTGGCATGAATTAATGTTTATTAATTAATTATATTCTGGGTTGAACGTGGAATTAATTAATAGGAAGCTCACTTTATTATTTACATTTGATCCCTGGTCTGGCCCTACACTGCTCGGAGCCCATTAGGGTTCATTAAACACTAATAGCCCATTCTCCGAATCTATATAAATAGATAAATCTCTCATTTTCCCACATAAGTTCGTAGTTTCAAATCAGAAACCCTAGACAGATTGAGAGAGAGTGGGCGGCTATTGATCCGGTAGCGTATTCTCACCAGATTTCCAGATTCAGCAAGGGAACAGATCAGAAGATCAGATTTGTAGGAATACCATCATCGATCTAGATCTGTAGATCAGTAGCTGGAGTTCAGGATTCTGTAAATCCATCCCTTTGCAATTAATTATGTAGGAGCATGCTTAGGTTCGCCTGATTTATTTAATTTATATTTATTTTCGATATCCTCAGAATGATCTTTGGCAAATTAAAGTGGCAATTCTTGTTGTCTATTGTAGACTCGAATCCTACAATTGGTATCAGAGCCAGGTTTTAGTTCTTCGGCTCTATCCTGAATAAATTGTGATTAAATAAATATGTATGTTCATGGATGGATTTATTTTTTTTGTCTTGAATGTTTTTGTTCTCGTGGCCCCTCTCTGTTTTGTTTTTGGTTTTAAATCGCGAGAAAATCCGCTTAGATTGATAAGAAAATATGTAATAGACTAGATCTGTTATTTTAATATATTCAATCTGTAAAGCAAAATACATGGAGAACAAGAACAGCGACAAGGCCGTAAAGCAGCTTTCCGGTGGCTGAGTTCAGTTAGCAGCCGCGCGCAGGAGGCGCGCGACGGATTTCTGTGAGCAGCAGTCCCGCATGGTGGTGCGCGGCGAGGGCCATTCTTCCTGTCCAATCAGCAGCCAGTCGTCTATTCTTCCTCGCGTTAGTAGGCGGCGCTTGTAGAGGCCGATGTCGTTAGGTGAAAGCCGAGCGCACCTGTGCACAATGGTGAGCGTATGTCTGTCGCGCACAGCTTGCGCACGACGGTGGGAAGCTGCAGTTGAGCGGAGGAGTCACGCGGCTTTGGCTGTGCTGCGAGTATATCTCGCGATCCCGGTGATTGTAGTTTGTGTGAGCGGCTGGGATGCGTTGTTCCGGTGGCGCACGTCAGGGAGAAGGCTCAGTGAGAAGCAGAGGCGGCGACCTTTGATGCCTTGGCGGCGGCGGTTCTAGGGTTTCCTAAACATGCAGGCGTCGGCTGCAGTTGCACCAGGGAGGAGGTTGCGGCGGCCATTAGGGTTTCCACAGATTGTGGCGGCGCTGAGCAGTCAGGGCAGCTAGGGTTTAGGCCAGGAGGGTTGGCCCAAGATTAAAATTTAATTATTTTAATGGGCCAGATAACCATGGTTCACAAATTCTTAGCCCAAACTGCTTTATTATTTCAGTCCGAAATTGCAGATTTCAAGTTAAAGAGTGGGAGCCCATTTGAAGATCTGAATCAAAATAAATCATTGTAATAGATAGATTTATTTTATTTCCCATGTGATTGCATCAAGGGGCCACGAGAAATTTTATTTTTTTATTTAATTATTTTCTCGTATGATGTGATTAATGATGTGCGCACTAGTAAATAATAGGAAAGCATGCTACTGCTTTTATTATTTATTTTAAAGGATGTTGTAGATAATAGGGAAACATGTTACTGCTTTATTATATACTGTTTAAAGCATGTTTTTTGTGATTTATTTTATCTATTAAATTATGTCTATAAATTTCGGGATCATGTTGGGAAATATGATGGAATTTTAGATGCGACATAATTTATGGATCATAAAATAATCTGTGTGCATAAGAACCTTTTGAAAGAAAAAGACTAAGCAGGATTTTTTAATTAAAATCAACAAGACCTCCACAATTCAGTCTCTTATTAGAAATGGACAGTGAAGTGAGTAGACGTCTACACGACCGTAGCGCGCTTACTTCATTTGTTCATAAGTTCTCTAGAATTGTTTTAAATGAGATAAGAAAGGTTGTAAGAGGCATGCGTCATGGGTCTAGTATGTATGAGGAATAGTCCCTTTAACTTCCGGAGTTAGAATTGTGGTCAAATGCTTAGATGTTGCCTGAGTACTAACTCATGAATGATGTTCCTGCTTGGATAGGTTGAACATGGTCTTAGTTTTATCTCCCATTATTAATTTCATTTGCCGGCGAATACTTGGCATGGATTCAAATTAAAGACTGGAATTTCAAAGAGCAGTCTGGTTAGGTGGTCTGTTGTAAACGTCTTCGAAAGGAGCTTGCAGTAGATGCACCTAGGCAATTGGGGGAAACAATTGTATTGGTTTATCAAAAAGGTTACAATGCATATTTTTTCAATGTTCTGCATGTATGTACTTACTTTAATCAATTATTATTTTCAAATATGTCTATGAATAATGTCATCAATATCTTGGCACAAAATCAATTAGCTGGTCCGAATTTCCTGGAATGGTTGCGCAACTTGGATTATATCCTAGCTGCAAAGGAACATCAATATGTTTTAACACTCCGTGTCCGGCTGTCCCCACTGCTGAGTCAACTGATGTGGCGCGGAACCTGTATGACTAGTGGGTCAAGTCTAATAATGTAGTCAAGTGCTACATGATGACCACTATGTCTAAGGTGCTCCAGCAACAACATCAGCACTATGACAAAGCAGCTGAGATTATGGATAGTCTCACAATTACTTATGGGGAATCGGATAAAGCTATGAGATTTAAGCTCATGGGAGAGATCGTGAGTTGTAAAATGACTGATGGTAGCACAGTGAGGGAGTACGTTATTTCCATGACTCACCTCATGGATGAACTGACGTTGCATGGAGGAGGTATTGACGGGGAAGCCCAGGTTGATATCATATTCAACTCACTTCCGAAGTCTTTTAATAACTTTAGGCTGAATGTTGTCATGAGTAAAAGGGAGTACACTCTCAATGAGTTACTTAGTGACCTCATGGCAGCTGAATCATTCATGCAACCTGAAAAGGCAGTCTTGGTTTCTTCCGGTAGTCGCCCTGCTTCATCGAAAGGTGCTAAAGGGGTGATTGGAAAGAAATTCAAGAAGACAGCTTTTGGAAGCAAAAGTTATGGGAAAAAGAAGAGTGTGACACCGGGGAAAAAGGGCAAGTGTTTCCGTTGTGGCAATATTGGTCACTGAAAGATGGATTGTCTGACCAAGCGGGTTGGACAAGGTACGTCATTAGCATTTATAACGGAAACATGTTTAGCATCTGTTTCTACCCATTCGTGGGTAGTGGATACTGGAGCTACTGATCATGTTTGTTACACTTTGCAGGGATTCAGGCCGACAAGGCAGCTGAATGATGACGAGGTGACGATCTCCATGGGTAATGTTGCTCGTCTATCTGTAGTAGCAATTGGAGATGTTACATTATGATTTCAAGACAATGTTCTGATTTTAAGAGACATTTTGTATGTGCCGGATTTCAGGCGGAACCTTATTTTTGTTTCCTGTTTAATAAATGATGGATTTTCAGTTATTTTTATAGTCATGTTACTATCAATGGCAATAACGGTGTTATCTGTCGTGGGATACAGAAAGACTCTCTTTATGTCATAACTTGTTTGCATAAATCTTCTGTGAATGCTGCATATAACTCATTTAATCATAAGAAGAGAAAGTTTTCATCTTCTGATGAGGATCTTACATATCTATGGCATCTGAGACTAGGTCACATCAATCTAAAGAGGATCAAGAGACTCGTGGATGATGGAGCGTTGGATTCAATCCAGATAGTTCCACATCGAGTTTGTGAATCCTGTATAGAGGGAAAGATGACGACTAGGCCTTTCAAGGCAAGTCAGTCTCGAGCAAGTGATGTGTTTGAACTGATCCACTCTTATTTATATGGACCGATGTCTACGCAAGCTAGTGGAGGATTTAAGTATTTTGTCACTTTTTTTGACGATTACTCGAGATACGGGTATGTTAACTTACTTCACTAAAAGTCTGAATGCTTTGAGAAATTCAAGGAATTCAAGGCGGAAGTAGAGAAGAAGTTGAACAAGACCATTAAGTCATTACGATCTTATCGTGGTGGTGAGTATCTCAGTAACGAGTTCTTGCAATTTTTATCAGAGCATGAGATTACATCCCAATGAACCGCACTGGGCACTCCTCAGCAGATGGTGTGGCGGAAAGAAGAAATAGGACTCTTCTCAAAATGGTTAGGTCTACGATGAGTTATGCGAACTTGTCTGTTTCGTTTTGGGGCCATGTGATACTAACAGCAGCGTACTTGCTGAACCTGGTACCTTCTAAGTCAGTTCCTAAAACACCCTCGGAACTCTGGCATGGGTGAAAGCCTAGTGTGTCAATGATAAGAGTGTGGGGTTGTCCGGCATATGTTTTGTCGAAGGAACCTGATAAGTTAGATGGTAGGTCCAAGCTAATGCTGTTTGTGGGATACCCCAGACAAACGAAAGGTGGTTATTTCTACTGTCCAGAGGATCAGAAGATCGTTCTAAGCACCAATGCAAGATTCTTGGAGGACGAGTTAGTGAAAAACCACAAATCCAAAGGTGATATCATTCTCCAAGAAATTGGAGACGATGATGTGTTTCAATTGGGAAAACCCCATGGCAGATTGAGTGTACCTCTCGAAGGTATGGAACCAATTGCACGGTCGCCAGTGCAAGAATTTGATCCACAAGTAACTGCAACAACGGCTGATGCAGTACCAGTGCTCCGTCGTAGTGGGAGGGTACCTCACCATCCCGAGCGGTATATGTTTGTGGGAGAGTCTTCGGACTTGATCCTGGAAGACGGACTAGATGATACCGACCCACGGACATACGACGAAGCAGTAAATGACAAACATGCAGAAAAATGACATAAAGCCATGGATTTAGAAATTGAGTCAATTAGCTCTTTGGATGTATACCAGAAGTCTGCGCTACCAGATGGCTTTTAGGCCATAGGTTGCAAATGGGTATACAAACGGAAGAAAGGTTCGAAAGGAGAAATAACGACTTTTAAAACCAGGTTGGTGGAGAAGGGTTATAGTCAAAAGGAGGGCATTGACTATGACGAGACCTTCTCACTGGTTGCCATGCTCAAATCCATTCAAATTCTTCTGTCCATAGCAGCACATATGTATCTAAAGATCTAGAAGATGGATGTCGAAACCACGTTTTTAAACGGGTACCTTGAGGAAGGTCGTGACATCTATAACATCAGCCAGAGGGTTATGTGAAGGATGGTGAAGAGCATCTTATCTGGAAGCTAAGGAAGTCCTTGTATGGACTTAAACAAGCTTCACCGTCATGGAACAAATGTTTCGATGATGTGATTAAATCCTATGGATTTTCACAGTGCGAAATCGAAAGTTGTGTGTACCGATTAAACGTCAGCGGAAGCGTGGTATTCCTTGCACTTTATGTAGATGACATTCTTCTATTCGGCAATGATGTGAAGTTGTTGTCAGACATAAAGAGATGGTTATCCGAACAGTTTCAAATGAAGGGCCTAGGAGACGCTAGATACATCCTTGGGATTAAAGTCTTGCGTGACCGCAAAAAGAGGATGTTAAGCTTGTCTCAGGCCGCTTATATTAATACAGTGATTGCCCGTTTTAGCTTGCAAAATGCTAAGAAAGGATTTGGATTTCTAGGCGGATCAGGATGAGAAGAGATTGACCTTGGGCTATGTGTTCACCTTGGGAGGTGGAGCTGTATCATGGAGGAGTGCGAAACAGAGATGTATCGCGGACTCCACCATGGAAGCTGAGTATGTGGCAGATTTAGAAGCTTCTATAAAAGCAATATGGCTCCGGAGCTACCTCCAAGAGTTAGATATTATTTTGAGTTTGCCCAAGAGTATCACGGTATATTGTGATAATGCTGGTGCAGAAGCAAACTCTAAGGAACCATGAACTCACAAGGCATCTAAACACATAGAGAGAAAGTACCACATCATACGAGAAACCGTAGCGAGGGGCGATGTGGTAATAGATAAGATAAACATGAAGGATAATCTAGCAGATCCATTTACAAAGGGTTTACCTCAGAAGCAATACGAGGGTCACGTTCGTAGCCTAGGACTAAGATAGATGCCCGCCACCTGGTGACCAAATTTAATAGCTAGATTAGAATAGACACATGCTATACTCTGGAAATTAATGGTATAATTACTTGAGTATAAGTGGGAGATTGTTGGAATTGTATACCTAAAAGCATTATTATTGATATATTGGGAAACGTTATGTTTGATATACTAGTAATCTTTAATGACTTACAATAAACAACTCCTGCATGAATTAAAAATCATACGATGCGAACAAACACATCAAGTTATCTCGTCGATAGGGAGATCATACGGTATGTAAGAGATCACAGACGATCGTATAGATCGTTAGACCTAGTGAGATATAAATAGTTATAAAAGCTGAGACAGTTTCTGGTTTGGCTGTCGGTTTAGGCTGCGGCACACAAGTCCATAACTGGTTTATCTTGATTGCTTTGTGTGACAGGTACATCTCAATGTATTGATAGGATCAACAGTGAGATGAACCATTCTACATGACATATGAATGAGTAAAAATCACGGTAACTTGGTCAGATCTAAAGTCTATTGGAAGCTTAGGGGCACACATGGGTTGACTGTCACTTTGACTTGCAATGGTGGAGAGTCTTACATGTACTCGTATATCTGCATCTTGGGTGATGGCAGTTTGTGTGGGGTTTCCTCAGGCAGGATTTAGATAACCATATTCGTTTTAGGATGGTGACATTCCATGGGAAGCTCACAAGGTTCGTTATGCTAAGTCCTGCAGGCTGAATCATTGATTCAAGCATAAGCTATAACGGTTGAGTGGTACTACTCAGGAATAATAATAGATTAATTAATTACAGCTAATTGTCATACGCTGAATTAATTAATGAATGTCTGAAACCTTAAATATGGGGATTAACCAAGTCAATGCAACCTGTTCCTAATAACGTGGTAATAAAGGGGTAGGTCAACATTAATTCTCTGGTGGCATGAATTAATGTGTATTAATTAATTATGTTCTGGGTTGAACATGGAATTAATTAATAGGAGGCCCACTTTATTATTTACATTTGATCCCTGGTCTGGCCCAACACTGCTCAGAGCCCATTAGGGTTTATTAAACCCTAATAGCCCATTCTCAAGATCTATATAAATAGATAAATCTCTAATTTTCCCACATAAGTTAGTAGTTTCAAATCAGAAACCCTAGAGAGATTGAGAGAGAGTGGGTGGTTGTATATCCGGTAGCGTATCCTCACCAGATTTCTGGATCGAGCAAGGGAACAGATCAGAAGATCCGATCTATAAGAATACCATCACTTTGATCGATTCCAGATCCAGATCTACACCATCATCATTGCCAACATCGATCTAGATCTGTAGATCGGTCGCTGGAGTTAAGGTATTCTGTAAATCCATCCCTTTGCAATTAGTTTTGTAGGAGCATGCTTAGGTTCGCCCGATTTATTTAATTTATATTTATTTTCGATTTCCTAAGAACGATCCTTGGCAAATTAAAGTGGAAATTCGTGTGGTCTATTGTAGACTCGAATCCTACAAGTTTGTACCGAACTCTTCATTTAAGCACTTAAAAAGTTAATTACTGATCAACACACAACTACGATGCTCGAATGTGTCCAACATACATGTAGAACTTATCGAGACGATCGATTTGGTATGTGTTTTCAAAGATTTCCATCGTTTTGTGATGTAGATATTATGGTTTGTACGAGTAGGGTTTGAGTCTACGATGGACAACACGAGTTGCCATTAATTAATTTCCTGCCAAGGATCGTTCTTAGGATACCAGGAACAAATTTCAATTAAATAAATCATGCGATCCTATGCATGCTCCTACAATATTAATTGCAGAGGATGGATTTAGAGAATACCTGATTTCATCGTTTGATCTACAGATCTAGATCGGAGCCAATAACGATGAAATAACCTTAAATCTGAGATAGAACGCCGGTGATGGATAGTTTTTCCTACAGATCTGATCTTCTGATCTGTTCCCATGCTCCTTGAAAATCTAGTGAGAATTATCCACCAAGTTGAATCCGAGATCCGGAGAAATCGATCAGTTTCTCCCTCAGATAGTCGCCGCCACTCTCTCTCAATTTCAATATACTGAAAAACCCTAATTTTCACAACTAATTGATTTGATAGCGAGGAGGCCTATATATAGTGTTAGGGTTTTGAGAAACCCTAACCCTAATGGGCTTTGAGCAGTTAATGGGCCAGACCAGGGATCAGATGCAAATAATAAAGTTAGCCCTCTTTATTAATTAATCCTTCCTTGTTCAACCCAGAACATAATTAATTAATAAAACATTGTTTTAACCTTCACCACGGTAACAATGCTGACTCGCCCCTTTATTACCACGTTATTAGGAACGGGTTGCACCAAACTAACATGATCCACATATTTAAGGTTTTAGACATTCATTAATTAATTTGGCTTATGACAATCAGCCACAATTAATTAATCTCTTATTTCCTGAGTAATACCACTCACTCCTTTTCACTTATGCCTGAATTAAATAATTCAACCTGCAGGGTTTAGCATAATGAACCTTGTGAGCTCCTCAGGGAATGTCACCATCCTGAAACGGATATGCTTACCTAAACATCCAGACTAAGCAGGCCACACACAAATTGCCAACACCCAAAATACAAGTATTAGAGTACATGTAAGACTCGCCACTCTAGTAAATCAAAATGTGGTCAATAGGATATTATGGTTCGTTGTATGTTTGTTTAATCAGATAGTGAGCATTGTTGTGGCAACATATATGAAGACCAGTGAACAAAACACTTAATCATATATGTTTTCAGTATATAATCCCAACATTCTCCCACTTATACTTAAAGCATAATACCATTGCTTTATCAAAGTATTTAAGTGTGTCTACACATAGGATGTGATGCTACACATCCTATGTGTTTCACCACCTTGTGAGTCTTGGGTTCCCTTGAGTTTGTCATTGCACCAATATGATCACAATTCAATGTGATTTAATTCGGCAAACTCAGAACACACACCTCTAGAGGATAACACTAGAGTTATACTACTTCTTGCGAATTTAATGTAGTTGACAAAAAATCAGCCTTCATACCGGAATCCGCAACACACTTCTGTGTTAGATTCCTATAACTCCTCCTCCAAGGCCAACACATAGTTAGAGGTCGATTTCCTTTCCTTATGATCCTCCTGGATATCCGATGCCATTCAACTCACAAGGCTCATTCATTAACATAATAAGCCTATCCAAAGTTGAACTGATATCTGTTTAACATGCTTATAGCAATACAAATATCTAACTTTGTTCATTTACAATATAGAAAGACAACAATCTTTCTTGCTATGAACGACACACCATATAATCAATTTAAGCGACTTGAGATACATAAACATCCTTTTCTTGTGTCCACACAAGACTTTAATTCAAAAGATGTTCCAAGATCTCATAAGTCCTATTTCTGAAATTGTTCGGATAACCATCCTTTATGCCTGACAATATCTCCACACCGTTTCTGAATGTGGAAATACTATCTGCATAATGTGCAAGGAAAACCACGCTTCCGTTGACACATAACTGGTACATGAAACTCTCATTCTCGATAGACAGTATTGAAATGTCTGTTACATGACCTTGAAGCTCCTTTAAGTTCATACTTGAACTACCTTGGCTTCCAGACATGATGCTTTGCACATAACTTATCTGGTTATTGCATACAAATGTCGTCACCTTTTATCAAGGTACCTGCTTATAAAATACGGATTACGTCATCTATCTTCCAGATATTTAGATTCATATGTGCTGTTATGGTTAAAAGAATTCGAATGGGTTTAATAATTGCAACCAGTGAGAATGTCTTGTTGTGATACATAACTTTCTCACTAACCTAGACTCTCGAATATACTAGGTTACCATTCGAGTATTATTTTGTATATCAATAAGTTGCCTATAGCTGGAAAGTTATTTGGCAATCACTGATCCTGATACACAACCATAACCTTTACTGATTCATTTCTGAATTCATGACTTGACGTCATTAAACTGCATCGTAGGTCTTAACAGCTTCGTAGGTCAAGCTGGGAATAAGTCCAGAGACTGTTTCCACGAACTAGTACTATTAAGCCTGTTAAGGCAACCTCCCACTGCAACAATGCTCCTTTTACGTTGTCAGTTAATGGTGCATTAATTTGTGGTTTACCACCTTACACAGGTGACCGTGAAATTGGTACCATACCTTCCAAGGTATGCTCAATATGCCACGGGGTATTTCCTGATGGATTTGAATTGTCTTCTCTAAAACGTTAGAGAACAATCTCACATTTGGATTCATGGTTTCATCCTATACAACTTGCTTGTATCTAGGATATACAAAGCAACCATTTTTTTCGTTTACCTGGAATAGCCCACAAAACAGTACTAGCTTAAACATTTCTTCCCAACAATCATATTCCTATATCAGCTTAACAGCTGAATTACCCATCATTGCCATTTTGATAGAGTCTAGGTCTGCTAGGGTATTTGAAACTGATTTAGAAGACACTAGATTAAGCAAACATACAACTGCTTTTGGCGCTCTTCCAAAAAACAAAAATTTGGCAAAGCTGGCATAACTTATAAACTTTTAAAGAATCTTATTTCGTTTTACCTACACTATCCCAATCGAGGGATAATATGTGTAGTTAACTGGGATACAACCCCTTTGCTCTGCTAGATACTGTAAAACCCAATCACTTACGATACACAATTATGAATGAACCATAATGTTTTTACGGTCTTGTTTAACTTATTCTCTACCTCAGTCTTGAACGCTCTTAAATGATTACAGTGTCAATGCTTGTTAAGGCAACTGCGGAAGTAGACTCAAACTAACAAGCCAGAGAAAACACGAAATGACCTATAGAGATACAATCGCCTATTAAAAGGCCTGGTTACCATCTTATACCTCTAAGTAGTTGTCATAAGTACCATTCTTAGGAATACCTGGATTGAATCCATAATTCCATGAATTACTTAAAACTACTTAGACTGATGTAACCTATCTCTATAGAGATTCTTTAAATTATACCTTAGAACACTGATAGTTTATGTAATCAAGTAATGAAGAGACAATCATTCATAATAGAAAACACTGTTATTCAGCATGATAGAAAAAACTCTACCGGAATAACTGATAATCCATAGATGAAAATTGTTTGTCAAAACAAAACAAATATCTCTTCAAAATTTTAACAAAAACTTAAAGCAAATAACTCCAACAGCTTGAGAAGATATCTAGCATCTTCCTTGGAGTTGGTAATCCCGTCATCCTCAAGCATCATCAGCTTGATTCCCTGCATAGTGCAGCCAAAACATGATTAGTACTCAAAGTAACCACTACTCACAAGGAGTAGAAAACTGATACTAAACATGTAAATGATGACGTACCTTGTCCATTGGTGTTAACATCTGGACAATTTGCTCTCCAGTGTCCTATCTTGCCACAGCGGTAACACTTGCCCTTTCCTTTGACTTTCCCAGCCTTTTTCTTTGGAGCAAAAACTCCATTGTTCCCACCAGCAATTTTCTTGTTTTTGTTCCTAGCCATTCTCTTAGTTTTTGCTCGTTTAGGAGCAGCAGACCGGCTACCGGAAGAAATCAAAACTACTTTTTCGGGTTCCATCAGGGACTGCGCTGCCATCAAGTCAATGAGTAACTCATTAAGAGTATACTCCTTCTTGTTCATCACAACATTCAACCTGAAATTTTCAAAAGACTTGGGAAGAGAGTTTAGTATGATATCGACTTGGGCTTCCCCATCAATACCACCACCATGCAACGTTAGTTCATCCATGAGGTGAGTCATGGCAACCACGTGCTCTCTCACTGAACTTCCTTCAGACATTTTCTTACTCACAATCTCCTTCATGAGATTGAATCTGACAGTTCTGTCCGTCTCCCCATAAGTCACTGCTAGATTATCCATAATCTCACAGGCCTTATCATAATGCTGATGCTGCAGTTGCAGTACCTTACTCGTAGTGGTCATCATGTAGCATTTCACTACATTGTTAGACTTGATCCACTTAATGTAAGACTGCTGCTGCTTGACAGTAGCATCAACAGCTGGGATTGGCGGACAAGGATCAATAAGGACAAACTTGTGTTCTTCCGCAACAAGGATATAATCCAAATTACGTTTCCATTCAAGGAAATTCGGACCATTGAGAGGATTTTGAGCGACGATATTAATGATATTATTCATAGACATATCTGAAAATAAATAAGCGAATTAAAAGTTAGCACATACTAAAAATAATTGAAACAAATATGCATAGAACCTTTAGATAAAACAATGCAATTTGTTTCCTCCAATTGCCCAAGCTAATTCACTGCAAGCTGCCCCAGCAGACGTTTACAGCAAAAGCTCAACCAGACCAAAATGATCCATTAATTTCTTAACATGCCAGGTATCTTAAGCAAAAGAAATTAATATTGGAGATCTCAAGACCATGTTCACTTATCCGGAGCAGGGACATCTCAAAAGAGTTTTACTCCAGGCAACATCTAAGCCAAAGTAACCACAATCCTAACTCCGGATGATAAAAGGCGATTTAACATACGTACTCGACCCATACCGCATGCCCTTTACGTCCTTTGTTATCCCACTTAGATTAATCTTAGAAACCAGTGAAAGTTGTCTCAATGCAAGCTGCCCCAGCAGACGTTTGCTCAGAGGCTCCCACTTCTCATCTTAAAATAAGTGTTTTATTTGGAAACCTCATCGCATTGGAACTGGTGAGGGACCTCTAACGCAAGCTGGCCAAGCAGACGTTTACGCTTCGAGATGCCCCACTTCCAATGAGAGGTCGTATTTGTGGAGGTCTAATGATTTTGGTTAGAAAAGAACCAAAATCCAGCTTAGTATTTTTAATTCTAAAGGTTTCATGCGCACACATTATTTTATATTGCCATAAATTATGTCACACCCAAAATTCCATCATAAATTAATATGATCCCGGAATTTATAGACACAATTTAAAACATAAAATAAATCACATAAGACATGCTCAAAAAATTAAATTGCAACATGCTTATAACAGTAAATAATTAAAGCAAATAATCATGCTTCCTATTATTTACTAGTGCGCAAATAATAAATCAAATCAATACGAGAATAAATAAATAAACAAATAAATTCTCGTGGCCCCTCAGATGCGATTACATGGAAATAAATTTAAATCTAACTATTACAAGGTTTAATTCCAGTACATATCTTCAAACTGGGCCTCCGTTGCACTTGAAATTTGATTTGAATTGGGAAAACAACATTTGGGCTTCAAACTAGGGTTTCTGGCCCAAACAGCAGCCAAACTCTAATTTTCAGACTTGCGGGCAGCCTCCGGGCTGAGAAGCTCGATTTCAGGCCTGGGCAACCAAACCCTAGGGTTTGAGCAAACCCTAGCCGCCAGCAGCAGGCAGCCCAGCCGCCGCCGCCTTTCTGTCCACCGCCAGAGTTCAGCAGCAGCACCATGGCCATTGCCGCCGCCCACGTCCACAGCCCAATCACATCGTCGGAGCCAGCAACAGCGTCAGCGAGGTCTCGCGTGCACGCAGACGCACCCTGCATGAGCCCGGCCTGACGCAGCCAGCCGCGCGAGACCTTGCCTCTGTTCGTGACCGCAGTCGCAGAACTACCCCTTTCGTCGTTGCTCGCGCCGTCCACACAACCCACCGGCTTCGCACGCTCACCGGCCAATGATTGTAGTCGCGCACCACATTGAAACGCGACGGGGAAAGAGAGGTGGGCGCAACCCAGCTGCAGGGAAGGATCCCCGCCGCGGCCAACCGCTGGTCGTGTGTTCCGCGAGCCCGCGCATCGTCTAGCCAGCACCGCCGCGCGCACGAGGTGCGCGGCCTGCTGGACCTAGGGCTCCGCCGGAAATGCGCGCAGAAGCCATGAAAACTGGGTGCGGCCCAGTCGCAGGCAGAGTGCCTGCCCGCTGCCGCCGAGGTCGCCGCCGCCTCTTTTCTCGTTCTTTCGGATCTCAAATTTTACAGATTTGAATAAAATAAAATACAAAAATTACAGATCTACAATCTATTACAATTTTTGCCTATCAAATCTAACCATGGATTTTCTCGTGGTGAAAAATAGATCAAAAAACGAGAAGGCCACGAGAACAAAAACATCCACGACAATTTAAATCCATCCATGAACATACATATTCATTTAATTTCAATCTATTCAAGATAGAGCCTAAGAAACATGAACCTCGCTCTGATACCAATTGTAGGGTTTGAGTCTACGACGGACAACACGAGTTGCCATTAATTAATTTATTGCCAAGGATCGTTCTTAGGATACCAGGAAAAAATTTCAATTAAATAAATCATGCGTTCCTATGCATGCTCCTACAAAATTAATTGCAGAGGATGGATTTAGAGAATACCTGATTTCACCGTTTGATCTACAGATCTAGATCGGAGCCAATAACGATGAAATAACCTTAGATCTGAGATAGAACGCCGGCGATGGATAGTTGTTCCAACAGATCTGATCTTCTGATCTGTTCCTTTGCTCCTTGGAAATCTGGTGAGGATTATCCAACAAGTTGAATCCGAGATCCGGAGAAATCGATCAGTTTCTCCCTCAGATAAACGCCGCCACTCTCTCTCAATTTCAATATACTGAAAAACCCTAATTTTCACAACTAACTGATCTGATAGAGAGGAGGCCAATATATAGTGTTAGGGTTTTGAGAAACCCTAACCCTAATGGGCTGTGAGCAGTTAATGGGCCAGACCAGGGATCAGATGCAAATAATAAAGTGGGCCCTCTTTATTAATTAATCCTTCCTTGTTCAACCCAAAACATAATTAATTAATAAAATATTGTTTTAACCTTCACCACAGTAACAATGCTGACTCGCCCCTTAATTACCACGTTATTAGGAACGGGTTGCACCAAACTAACATGATCCACATATTTAAGGTTTTAGACATTCATTAAATAATTTGGCTTATGACAATCAACAACAATCAACCACTCACTCCTTTTCACTTATGCCTGAATTTAATAATTCAACCTTCAGGGTTCAGCATAATGAACCTTGTGAGCTCCTCAGGGAATGTCACCATCCTGAAACGAATATGCTTACATAAATGTCCAGACTAAGCAGGCCACACACAAATTGCCAACACCCAAAATACAAGTATTAGAGTACCTGTAAGACTCGCCACTCTAGTATATCAAAGTGTGGTCAATCTGTGTGTGCCCCTCATCCTTCAGTTAGGTTAAGATCATAGGAAGTATGTTAGGGATCTGGCTCATTCATATGTCAATGAGAATGGCACATCCCACTGTTGATCCAATCAATACATAACCATGTACCGACACATCAAGTAGCTAGGATAAGCCCACTTATGAACCGATGTGCCGCAGCTTAGACCGACAGCCTATCCAGGGACCGTCTCAGCTGTGATACTGTTTATATCTCGCTAGGTCAAACGACTCATATGATCCTCTGTGATCTCCAACACACCATATGATCATCCCTATAGGCGAGATAATAGGATATTATGGTTCGTTGTATGTTTGTTTAAACAGATAGCGAGCATTGTTGTGGCAACATATATGAAGACCAGTGTACAAAACACTTAATCATATATGCTTTCAGTATATAATCCCAACAGTACCAAACTCTTCATTCATTTAAGGACTAATAAAGTTAATTCCCGATCAACCCACAACTCTCATGCTCGAATGTGTGCAACATATTTGCACCGAACTCTTCATTTGATCAACTTATAAATTTGATTCCCGATAAACCCACAACTCCGATGCTCGAATGTGTGCAACATGCTTATAAAACTCATCGGGACGATTGATTTGGTACAAGTTTTCATGAGTTACATCGTTTGTTAATGAAGATATTGTGGTTTTCATCGAACTCTTCATTTATGCACTTATAAAGTTGATTCCTGATCAACCCAAAACTCCGATGCTAGAATGTGAGGAACATACTTGTAAAACTCATTAAGACAATTGATTTGGTACAAGTTTACAAAGAGTTCCATCGTTTGTTGATGAACATATCGCGGTTTGTACCGAACTCTTCATTTTAGTACTTATAATGTTTATTCCTGATCAACCCACAACTCCGATGCTTGAATGTGTGCAACATACTTGTAGAACCCATCGAGACGATTGATTTGGTAAAACTATTCAAAGAGTTCCATTGTTTGATGATGAAGATATCGTTGTTTGTACCGAAATCTTCATTTAAGCACTTATAAGCTTATTTCCCGATGCTGAATGTGCACAACTTCGATGCTCGAATATGTGCAGTATACTTGTTGATCGAGATGATCGATTTCGTAAAAGTTTTCAATGAGTTCCGTTGTTTGTTGATGAAGGTATTGTGGTTTGTACCAAACTCTTCATTTAAGCACATATAAAGTTGATTCCCAATCAACTCACAACTCCGATGCTCGAATGTGTGCAACATACTTGTAGAACTCATGGAGAAGATTGATTTGTTAAAGTTTTCAAAGAGTTCCATCATTTGTTGATGAAGATATCATGGGTTGTACCAAATTCTTCATTAAAACACTTATAAAATTAATTCTCGATCAACCCACAACTACGATGCTTGAATGTGTGCAACATACATGTAGAACTCATCGAGACGACCGATTTTGTACAAACTTTCAAAGATTTCCATCATTTATAGATGAAGATATCGTGGTATGTTCAAATATCTTCATTTAAGCAATTATAATGTAGGTTCCCAATCAACCCACATCTTTAATGCTTGAATGTGTGCAACATACATGTTGAACTCATCAAGACATTGATTTGGTCCATGTTTTCTAAGAGTTCCATCATTTACTAATGAAATTTTCATGGTTTACATAGAACTCTTCATTTAAGCACTTATAAAGTTGATTTCTGATCAACCCACATGTTCGATGCTCGAATGTGTGCAACATACGTGTTGAATTCATCGAGAGGATTGATTTAGTAAAGGTATTAAAAGAGTTCCATCATTTGTTGCTGAAGATATCGTGATGTGTACCGAACTCTTCATTTATGCACTTATAAAGTTAATTCCCGATCAACCCACAACTATGATGATTGATTGTGTGCAACATACTCGTTGAACTCATCGAGACAATCTAGTTGGTACAAGTTTTCAATGAGTTCCATCGTTTGTTGATGAAGATATTGTGGTTTGTACCAAAGTATTCATTTAAGCACTTATAAAGTTGATTCCTTATCAACCCACAACTGCGATGCTCGAATGTGTGATCATACTTGTCGAACTCATTGAGACGATCGATTTGGTAAATGTTTTCAAAGTGTTCCATTATTTGTTGATCAAAATATCATTGTTTGTACTAAGTTCTTCATTTAAGAACTTATAAAGTTTATTCTAGAACAATCCACAACTCCGATGCTCGAATGTGTGCAACATACTTGTACAATTCATCAAGACGATCAATTTGCTACAAGTTTTCTAAGAGTTCCATCTTTTGTTGATGAAGATATCGTGGTTTGTACCGAACTCTTCATTTAAGCACTTATTTTTGGTCCCCAATCAGAGTACATGTATATTTGAAGAGGAAGTTTTTATAATCAATTTCCCAGTTTAGGTATTATTAAAATTGTGTTAGCCTAGCAGTTTTAGTTAAGCAGTTTTCAGATATACGCTTCAACACTTTAGCGAGGTGTTGAAGGTTTCAAAACTTAGTTGAGAACGGTGCAAAGATAAAAGTACAGAAAAATGTAAATAAGACAGGATATTTATAGTGGTTTGGAGCCTTAAGTCCTATGTCAACTCTTTGGAAATTAATACGGTAATTCACTTAGAAGATGAAGTTGACACTCCTCACGATCAATAGCCAATCACCACGAAAACTACCGTTCGCAGCAAACTGGATCACTCGCCCAAGTATATGATCTTAACTCCTTCTTCAGTTCCTAGAAGCCAGGTGGCACCTTTAAGTCTTCTCAGAACTTGAAGTCATCCAATTCGGATTGAGGACAAACCTCCTTTCTCCTTCTCCGATGGTTGGATGGTTGAGTTCTTCCCAAAACACTCGAATGTTGGCAAAAGCCCGTAAGAACTTGTTCCTCGACTGAGAACCAGGCTATTGTGTTCTTACTCAATAAGGTAAGAACACCATGAAAATTGACTAAGTCAAAAGAGACTCTCCTCTCTCTTCACTGGCAGCTTCTTCAGAGAAGTCATCCTGCTCAGTTCCCCCTAAATCCATGAAGGGAATTCCTTCTGGTTCTTCGCTATGACTGGATGCCTCTTTCTCATTGGAATCTTCTGATGCAGTCCGGCCATCCTCTGGTTGTTCTGGCCTTTGGGATGTAGTTCTCTTAGAATTAGAGTAGCTGCATATCATTTCTTCAAAATCTGCTTGCTCATCAGTTGTGTGAATTCCAAGAGCCTCAACCTGTAGACGTTCAAAGGCGTCAGCAGATATGAGCTCTGGGTTTATAAATGTCTCTTGTGGATGTGAGGATTGACCAGCTCTTTCAAGTGTATCATCAAAAAGCAGTTTCTTGGCAACTGATGTCATTGAAACCTGAATGTCTGCTCCTTTCCTCTTTTTGGATTGAGATTCATCTGCAACTGTATGTTTCCCTTTTCTGACACGTTGTAAACCTTCGTCCAAGTTAGCTTCTATCATTCTCTTGTTTCTCTTTCTCCTTTTCTCATGTTGTTCAACTATCTGCAGCATAATTGTGTTCTTCCTTGGTTGAGTTGAGGCATCAGTTTTCTTAGACTTCTTAGCACCCTCGACAATTCGAGCTTGCCGAATGGTAGTGAGACTCCCAGTCGTCTCAGCATCTACCTCCTTATCGTCAAAACTGTCATTCCCTTCATCATCACCATCATTTCCACCGTCGTCTCCTTCATCTCTTTCAATCAAAAGGTAAACTGGATTCTTTGGTGGAATGAAATCTGATGGCAGAAGGTCTTCCCCCTCTCTTTGAAGTCCTAGAATACTCTCAAGAAGGTAGCTGAACTTCAAACCAAAACTAACACTCGAAGAAAACTTTCCATCTTTTCTAATGCCCTTGTTTTTCTTTGCATTCTCCAACAAATGCCCAAAAATGTATTCGGCCTAGTTTCCTCCAGGGCAGTCATCAAGAACCATCATCAAGGCATATTTGGGATGGCTTAGTTCATAAAAGGATCCAACGCCACAATAGATCATCCTCAGTGCGATTTCACTAAGTGTCTTATAGAATAGGTTCAGTTCGGATACCTTGGTGGCAGCTTTGAATTTTTCTTTAATCTCGGGCTTCATCCACTTATCCCAATGATTTTTCATTGCCTCCTTGTAATCATCGAGATAACTGGAAATATGTTTCCTTGTGTTGGGTAGAGGAAGAAATTGAGCGATGAGATCAGGATCAACCTTTATCTCCTTCTTGTCTACTTTCGTATTGAAAAACGGTTGATCTTTCTCTATAATCGTTTGTTCGTAGAACTCGGCTACACGATAGGGTTTTCATTGCCGGGGAGACGCAGTCAAGGACTTCGTCAGTTTCTCCATCGTGAGCTTCTTTTAAAACTCTGTAGTAATCACCTCATCTGATGAGATTGATGCAAAATCCTTCCATTTCAAAATTTTTTCTTTTACAACTTGGGATACCCAAAGCTGTTTGTTGGTGAGGCTGTAAGAGTCGACATTGTCTTTCATGATTCTGAGTAGATCAGCACGCGGAGTCTTCTTCGTGATTGTAAATTTCTCTGGGTTATCCGAGGTACTGGTGCCTTCGATTTGAGTCTTCTTTTTTTTGCATATTTAGGAGATATAATGATTTTGAAAGGTTCGAATGCTTGGAGTTGAAAGTTTGAGATTTTTATGATTGAATTGTAGAGAGTAGAGAGTCGAGTAAAAATGTCAAAGACAAAGACACAAAAGGTTTAAGAGGTTTTTGGTGATTAATCGTCAAACAAAATCCTGGGCTGAGATTGAAATGCCTCTCTTCAATTGACGACTGAGATTGTCTCTAACATAGGCAGTTATTCACATCTCTGGCACGCCGTTCAGGAGTGCGTGGGAAGGTCGACGTGGCTCCGTGTAATACGCCGTTAAGCAGCCCGCATATAATGCAACGTGCAGCCGAATACTTTGTCGAATTCGGAAATTTGCTCCTTTGACCAATGTAGTTTTCCCTATCGCCTTGCTTCATCAAACTGCTTGAGACAGTTCGCTACTGTCCTTATCTAATAATTGAGAAACCGTGTTATCCTTAGTTGCCAGTTAAAAATTGTCTTTTATCTCGTTAGTTAAAACTATGACCGTTGACAGCCTCTTCACGCAATTTTCATCAGGCTCAGTTCCTAAACTCCTTCCTTAGACTTTAATGTGAAGTCTTAGCCTTCTGACCTATTGGCCACATGTCCATTCCTGGATGGCTCGATGCAGTTGTTGGGCATTGAATGCTGGCTCATCGGCTTCTGACTCTGAACTGTAAAGAGTCGTGAGCATTTAAGTGTTTTGCCACCATTTTCGATCAACGCACAAAATTGTCTATAAAAACCCCTTTTACGAACAAGGGAATGCACACAACCCATCTTCTTTTAGATCTTAAAAAAATATGTCTTCTCCATCTTCTTCGTCTTCTCATTTCAACATTGCGAGAGAAATGGCGAAGTTCTCCATCTATAGGAAAAAGATTATGGATAAGAATATGCTTTATGTGCAGTTCTTGAGAACTCCATATGTCTTTGAAGGAAGGATATGTAACCTGAAGTCTAATGGGCTTCAACAATTCGTGACCACAGAACCTCACTCCTTTCACACTAATTTTCTGAAGGTGATTGCCTGCAACGCCATAGTCTCTGATGAGGAGATCTACTACAATATCAATGAGGATGAATTCTTTTGGTCTGCCGAATATTTTATGGCAGAGTTCGGGCTTCCTCACAACGGGATGCCGGTCCTGCAGTATTGGAGCAAGGAGACGACGCCTGAATGGTCAGTCTGGTAGGATTGGAGTGCGGCGGACATTAGCTTCCATCCAACTACTGTGTGTGGGTTCCTCAAGCTGATCTTCAAAGTGTCCTTTGACATTGTTAACCAGATGGTGGTCTGCAATCCCCTCCTGGAAACTAACTTCACGCCGCCTGTCTGGAAAGCAATTATAGCGTTCGAGGTCAAGACTGAGGTGGACTGGGCAACATTCATCTTTGAAAACTTTTCTGAATTCACTATCCCTTACGGCATGCAGCTGAACTTAGTTAGATCTGACTGCCTCTGAAAAAGAAGTGGACCCCATATTTCAAGGAAGACCCGCAGAACTTAGTTGGATCTGACTACTATCCCTCCAGATGGATGCCTACCTGCTGACTGCCTCTGAAACAGAAACTTTTCTTAATTTGTGGTATCCCTTTTTATATTTTTCTGTATGGATGTTTGTATCACCCTCATTTTCTCTATCTATGAAAATCGTTCTCCTTTTCTTTAGTTGTTGAGCAAACTGTCTTATAATATAGCACAACTGACATAACCAATAGGCCAACCAGTTTTGCACTGATCAGTTTAACAGTTTTGCACCTATCAGTTTTCATTTCTCTCTCTTGATATTTCATCAAACTCTAGAAGGCCTAGTTTGATGCATAACTCCTTGAATCGAGCGTCAGGTAGCGGTTTAGTGAAAATATCCGCTAGCTGGTCCTCCGTTCTAATATATTCCACTGAGATATCTTCTTTCTCAACATGATCTCGAATGAAATGATGACGAAACTTAATGTGCTTTGTCCTGGAGTTGATAACTGGGTTGCTCGAAATGCAAACTGCACTGCTTTTGTCGTAATAAATAGGTACACATCCAGTCTCTATCCCATAATCCTTGAGCTACTGCTTTATCCAAAGCACTTGAGCACAACTGCTGGCAACTGCTACATATTCTGCCTTAGTGGTTGATGTGGCCACTGAATGCTGCTTCTTGCTGAACCAGCTGATCGGTTTGTGACCTAGGAACTGACAAGTTCCACTTCTGCTCTTTCGATCAATCCTGCTGCCTCCAAAATTTGAATCCGAGAATCTATTCAGCATGATTCCATCAGTTTTTGGATACCAAATAAATAAAGACTCAATCTTTGTAAGGTATCTCACGATCCTCTTCGCTGCTACCATGTGGGACTTTTTAGGATTCGCTTGGAATCTTCCGCACACTCCCACAACGTAAGATATGTCGGGTCTACTGGCAGTTAGATATAGCAACGACCCAATAATCCCTCGATAAGCAGTTGGATTGATAGGTTTTCCTTCTTCATCAAGAGTAATCGGAGAACTGGTGCTCATGGGAATCCTCAAAGACTTCGTCTATTCTGGACAAAATTTATTGATTAGATCTTGAGTATATTTCTTTTGACTTATGAAAATCCCTTCATCAGACTGATCAACTTGCAATCCAAGAAAATATCATCTTGCCCATCATACTCATTAGGAATTTATTTTGCATCAACTGGGCAAACTTCTCACATAGCTCGTTGTTCTTGCTAACAAAGATTATATCGTCTACATAAATTTGAACAAGCAAGATGTCCTCTCCATCTTTTATCTTGAACAGGGTTCGGTCTATTGCATCCTTTTCAAAGGCATTCTTGAGCAGAAACTGGGAGAGAGTTTCACACCATGCTCTAGGTGCTTGCTTCAATCCATACAAGGTTTTCCTTGCTGAAAACCTGGGGGTTGTTCGACGTAGACCTCTTCCTTCAATTCACAATTGAGGAAAGCACTCTTCACATTCATTCGAAGGACTGTGAAGTTATGATAAGAAGCATATGCCAAGAATAGACGAATGGCTTCTAGTTTGGCAACATGTGCGAACGTCTCATCGAAGTCTATCCCATCGCATTGTGCGTACCCCTTGGCAACCAATCTTGCTTTGTTTCGAACGATGGTACCGATCTCGTCTCTTTTGTTCTTGAAGACCCATTTGGTACCAATTACGGATGGATGTGTTGGTCTATCCACTTGATATCACACATTGTTGTGAGTGAACTCTCCCAGTTCCTCCTGCATTACATTTATCCAATCCGTGGATTAAAGTGCTTCATCAATCTTCACTGGTTTGATTTAACATACAAAGGAAGACATCAATGTAGTGCTCTTTCTTGTTCGAATAGGATTTCCAATATCATCTAGAACAACTTCGATAGGATGATCTCTTAGCCAACTAGGCTTCTTCACAGGTACGGCTTAAACAGGAGCAACTGTTGTCTCAGAAAATGCTGGGGGTTCTTGGTGAGATGGTTCACCATCATCTTCTGGAACTGGATTCTGAACAGCAATTGGCTGGTCAGTGGAGCTGCTTCCTCAGCTGCCTCAAGGTTAACTTCCTTGGCTTCAGGTAACTCTGTTTCTAAAATTGTTGTGTTGGCTTCAGAGGGCTTCTCTTCACCCTGATCTTCTATGATTATGAACTTTAAGGCCTCAGCAATGACATTAGCATCATTGGCCCTCTCAACAGTTTAGGGTTCAGCCAAAGTAACTGGAGTCTTAGAATCATCATTCATCAATCAAGTCAAAGGAACTGTTCGATTATGATTAAGATCAGTTTTAGGTTCTTCATTGACATCCTGGATCTCATGATTTTCCAGACCCAGTTCATGTAGTGTCCTGCACACTAGGGTAGCTTCATAAAAAACAACATGACATGTTATTTCCACAAGTTGGGTTGTCTTATTTAATACCCTATATCCCTTATATGAAGGATGTCCATAACCAAGGAACTCACCTTCATTAGCCTTAGGGCTGAAATTATTCAATTTGGACTTCCCATTGTTGTGAATATAACATGGAGAACTAAAAGCAAGAAAATGAGCTATGGAAGGCTTACGACCATTATAAATCTCGTAGGGAGTCTTGTGTAGCCGCATGTTGAATGCACTTCGATTTTATGTGTAGCAGGCTGTCCTCAAGGCTTGTCCCCAAAATCTTTTCCCAAGGTCGGTTTCAGCCAGCATGGTCCTCACTGCTTCTTTGAGTGTTCTATTTCTTCGGTCAGCAAGGCCATTCTGTTGAGGAGTTCTTGGAGTAGACTTCTCATGCCCAATTCCTATTTCAGCGTAAAAATCTATGAGGGGTCCATTGTAAAATTTTGTTCCATTATCGGACCTTATCCTCTTAACTGTCACTACTTTGTCATTCTGAAGACGGGTAAGCAGTTATGGCAGCTGAATCTTGACTTCATACTTGGACATGAGCAGCACCACCCACGTGTATCTTGAGTAGTCATCAAAACCTACTAAATTGTACTTTCTTCCTCCAATTGTGGGCGGAGTAACTGGACCAAACAAATCAACGTGGAGTAGTTCCAAGATTCGGTCTGTGCTTGTTGTAACTGGCCTTTCTTGAATGGAGCTCTTATCTGTTTCCCGAGCTAGAGAGCTTTACAGACTCCTTCTTTTTGGAATTTATTCTACGGCATTCTTTCAACTAGGTTGTGTTTTGCTAGATGACTGATCGAGTTGAAGTTAAAGTGACTTAATCTTTTATGCCACAGCAAGTTTACACCATCTGAGGAACTGTGCGCCAGGAGGTAGGTTCCTTCTTCCCTACTGGACCAGTCCACAATATAGAGACCTCCTTTTCTGGTACCTCTTATCTTGGTCCCGTGGGTCAGTTTTTCTATGATGTGACACTCTGATTCTTCAAAAATGACAATGTAGCCAATTTCGCTCAACTGACTGATACTTAGAAGTCTGTGCTTCAGATTGGTGACTAAGGATACATTCTGAATGATTATGCCATTATGCTCTACGGATCCTTTTCCAACAACTCGTCCCTTGGCCTTATTCCCAAATGTGACAGATGGTCCTCTGCACATCACAAGATTCTTGAGTAGATCCTTTTCTCCTATCATGTGTGCTGAGCACCCACTATCCAATATCCATGATCTTTCATTCTTCTGAGAACTTTGTCCCTGCAAGACTTTGCTCGTCCTCTGAAAGCTGACGGAGACTAGTGAAATATCCATCAGTAGACAATATTCCAACCACATCCTTATGCTCATCGGTAGCCAGCAACCAGTTGGATCTATCAGACAGATCCGACATTGTTGTCCACTCCGGCCGTGGCATTCTCATAGCAAGATTCCCAAACTTATAAAACATCATGCCTCGATGCCCAGGAACCACAACTCGTCCAGCCAATAAAGATTTAGAATCCAACAACACAGCAGGAGCAAAACTACCAATTAACTCCACATTAATTTTCTCAAAAATGGGAGTAATCATCCCACAACAGAAAAACGGAGTACGGGCATTAGCAGCCCGACTCCAGGCATCCATTAACATCGCCCCCAAAGAAAACTTGATCCCATGCATCATAGCATATAGCATACTTAATTTAGAAGTAATCACGTTGCTCGACTCATACCTCCCAAAGACTGAACCACCAACAAATTTATAAATGTAAGAAATGATGGGATTCCTAATTGTAGTGGCATGAAAATTCTTAATATTAAAATTCTGGCTACACGGAATACCGGAAATCTTTTCCCTAAATCCCCCAATTTCACATTCTAATGCAAAAAAACAGACTCAGGATCACACCCATTAAACTCATCAACTTGAGCACGTTGAAAGAAATACTCTTTACCTCGGATTTTGAACTTCATAGATAATAGGATTCCCCCGGCACCTTTCATGACAGTGACTGAAGCCAAGACCTCCCTTGACAAATCCATGTATCTCGGCCAATTTGCCTTGAGCAACTTCTTCCACCCAATGCCTTTGAGTAGACTCCATAAATCTTCCTTTAATTTCATTGCACTCAACGTCTCCCGGCACAAATATTTGGTGCCTACAATTTGTCGCTTTGCCAAACTCTTGAATTTAGTGAATTCTTCATCATCAAAACCCTTGGGACGACCATTGGAAGATGATGATTCACCTCTTGCCCGTTTGCTAGCCATGAGTAAAATTGAAAAGTGAGATTAGGATAATTCAAAGTAATAAAGGGTTAGAGAAATTTGGAGAAGAGAAATTTCGACCGAGATGCAAATGGGTCGAGCATTTGCTCGACTGAACTTATAAAATTGCACGCGGCTCGGCCGAGTAGTAGATGGCTCGGCCGAGCGACGAGTTTGTCGCGCGAACTGGGGCTGACACGATTGGGCTCGACCGAGCGAGGGCTCTGTCCCCCTGCTTTGATCTAGCTCGGCCGAGCCTGCTTCGCTCAGCCGAGCTCTCCTGTTCTCGACTTTTTTCACCCTCTTTTCGACATCATTCCGGTCAAATTGTCTCCGACATTTCCAACCTTCACTCACAACGCCAATCAAACTTCTAAACCACAATCAATTAAGAATCCTTCAACAAAATCACCCAACATTAAACTACCAAAAACAATTAACCAACATTTATTCAAAACATAAAAAAACTGTAAATCCATTGGGTTGCCTCCCAACAAGCGATTTTTTAACGTCGATAGCTCGACGAACTTACCTCGCAATCAATCGTGGTCAAAGGGTGCTGATCCAAAACTCATACCTCGGTTTATAGTCACATGCTCCTCGAGAAATAAAAGCTTCATTCTTGCACTCCGAGGTGGATCCGCATCTTCACGAGCCTTCTTCATTCAAGTTTGATCCAGCTCCGCTTCATCCCCTGGATCCTCATTGTCTTTACTTTCCTTGCCCATGATATTTAAGCCCGGATCAAGCACATCCTTCATCCTTTTCTTTTTCCCAGCTTTCTCAACTTCACTCTCATTCACATTCTTCGGAGGTAAGGAGAACACAACTTCCTTTCAACAACATCGGAAATTGAGCTCACCTTGTTTCATGTCGAATAATGCATTAGCTGTGTGCAAAAATGGTCTTCCGAAAATCAGTTGAATACTATCCTTGTTCTTCATGTACGCAACAAAAAAATCTCCCGGAAATGTAAATGTCAACACTTCCACATGAACATCTTCAACTATCCCCCGTGGCCAAATTAAAGTATGATTCGCCACTTGCAAGACTTGACTTGTAGGTTTGAGTTCTCCAAACTTCAACTCCTTATACAAGTCCCATGACATCACATTAACACTAGCTCCGGAGTCACACAAGGCTTTTTCAACATTAACATCTCCTATAGCACATCCAATTACAAAGCCCCCCGGATCCTCCTTCTTGCTAGATATGCTCTTCTTTTCTTGATCACAATTCCTCACATCACATGGCTCATCATCCAGGAATATTTCCACTCCAACAAGTTCATCCAATATTGGCACTCGCTCGATTTCTTCCGGAAGCGGCATTTCAATGTCTCCTTTCCGTACAAAATCAAAGAAATGCACATTCTCGGTTTGCTCATCATTATTTGCTTCCACCTTTTCTACTTAAACCTCTTTTTCTTCTTCAACAAACAAACTTGACTCTTCCTCAACTTCCACCATTTCAATCTTCGGAGTCATTGCTTCCAATCTTTCCTCAATCCTACTTTCCCCTTCAACTATATTACGACCTTTCTTTTGTACCACTTCGGTATCACTCGGGAATTTTCCAGCTTGATGGTTCCAGCTCAATTGTTTAGCAATAGAAGAAATTTGAAGTTAAATTTTGGCAAACATGCCATCGTACTTCTCAAATCTCTTGTCTATTTCCGCATTTTGATTCCTCCTTGGCTCTTGGGTAGTATATCTACTATTTCCCCCAGCATACCCCCCTTGGCTACTACTACCTCCCCCTTCAAGCTGTAACGGCGGATTAAGAGCATTGTTCGGGTTTGCATAGGTGAAATTTGGGTGAAACTGGTTAGACAGATGGTAATACATATTACCCAGCAGATTGTATTGAGGACGACCATTGTATCCCATCCTTTGATTAACAAAATTTATACTTTTCGGGAAGGACTCTTCATGAAGAACCACCATCATTTCCTCATTTCGATTCCCCGAAGTAGACAATGCTTCAACCTTCCTTTGCATGGCTGCTATTTGCTCTTTAAATTCCTCACTTTCCTTAGCCTCGTTGACCAATTTGACCGATCGATAATCTTTCCGTTCCTTGGGCAAATGGAAACTATTTTCGCCCATTTTCTCAATTGTCCTCCAAGCTTCTTCCTCTTCTTGATCTAGGAATGCACCACCCGATGAAGCATCCATCATTACTTTCGTATCATAGTTTAGTCCCCCATAGAATTGGCAAATTTGTTGACTCCGAGAAAGACCATGTCTTGGACACTTGCGTAGAAGCTCTCGGAATCTATCCCAAGCTTCATAGAAAGGCTCATCGTATCTTTTCCCAAACGATGTGATACCGACCCTTCTCTTCAAAGTCAAACTTGGTGGAAAAAACTTGAATAGAAACTTCTCTCTCAACTCTTCCCAAGTGGCATTATTCGATTTGTCCAAACCTTCTAACCAATTCCTAGCTCCATCTCTGAAGGAGAATGAGAATAACCGCAGCCGTATTTGATCTTAGGGCACTTGGTTGATCTTTATAGTATCTGTAATCTCCAAAAATTGAGATATATGAACATTTGGATCCTCGGTTATGTGTCCCCCAAATTGGTTGTTTTGTATCATTTGGACCAACTATGGCTTTATCTCAAATTGCGTGGCATTTTCTCCTAACCGAAAACCTCCCATTAACGGTTCCCCTTAAGGTCGAAAAAGATTTTGTAATGGTCTCCTAGGACCATTCCTCTCATTTAACATCGCCTTCATCAACTCGAGCTGTCTCTCCAACTCTTCGATCCTAACCGTGTCCTCTCCATGGTTAACCATCTGAAAATCAATTTGAATATTTCCTCTTCTTTCTTGAATTTTCCTTGCCTCAAGCTCCCTAGCCTTTGATCGAGTGATCATAAACTACCTAGGAAAAATCAACAAAACAAATTAAAAAGCAAAACAATTCAACTACACAAACAAGAACTATTTACAAACAAATGTTAGTAACAATATTCACACAAGCTTTTCCTCAAACACCTAGCATACACTCCTTCAAACTTTCAACAATTTCACAAGACCTACTAGAAGATTCCCCGGCAACGGCGCCAAGAAACGTGACGATAGTGAAATGCAACACTATCTTCACGTTAAATTTTATCAATCCAAGTACTTCTCAATTCGCTCAAGTGAAAACTATTTACTTGTTGAAGGTTTAATAGCTAGGCAAAACATAGTCGTTGGTATTTGTTTAACTAGGCAAAATAGAATGTAATCACGCATACAAGTAACAATGCAATAACAAAACATGTAATTAAACTTCATCAAGCCAAAACAATGAGTAACTTGCTTAGGTAGATCAAAATCTCAAGTTCAACAATTAGAAGATAGTGAGTGTTGATTGAATTTCTATTGTTCCAAGTTGAATCAAACTATATTGTAAACCAAGTTTTAATCCCTAGGAGGTTGAGCAATCGACCCTAAATTCGCTAGCCACTTGCTACGGAAAACTAGCGGTAGATGACACTAGGAATTGCAAACAACAACGTTATTAAACCCTAGATCACTCCAAATAGGAATTGCCCAACGACCTTGCCCCGCACAGGGATTGGAAAAAAAATCGTAAGAATTTACACTAATCACGACGATCCGCCCGCGTGTTGGCTGCAGCGTTCACGTCATCTACCTCTAAGGTTGGCTATTACCTACACCTAAGAGATACGGAATAGGCTCAAGTGCAATTCAATCCCTCAAACGAAAGTAAACAAGCAAATTTGATATCAACTAATCACAATATCCATTCTACAACACACACAATTGAATTTAGTTCTTCATACATTGAATTGAGTACAAATCAAATTGAGAAATGAAAGAATCTATTACAAAATATCAAGGTCTAAGTATGATCTCCATTGGTTGCCTTCCTTGGACTTGATCTACCTTCTTTCCTTGTTAGATCTTCACCAAGTTGGAAGAATTTGGCTGAATCTCCTTGAATATGGACGGGGAATGGTTTGGAGATGAATCTAGAGAGAACTCTCGTGACGGTTATTTGGAATCTGACCAAAAGTTCTTTTAAAATGCAAAAATCCCCCTTTTTATAGACGAGCTCCCAGGGCCTCGGGTCGCTCGAGCCACCAATAGCTCGCCCGAGCAAGGAGAAAAACCGCTAGAACCCTTGAAATCCTGGTCTGGCTCGACCGAGCCAGACCCGCTCGACCGAGCTTGCTCTTTGTTGGCAGAGCTCGGTCGAGCCTACAGAGCTCGGCCGAGCAAGCCCTCTGTCTGGCTTGGCTCGGCCGAGCCTGCTTCGCTCGGCCGGGCGACTCCTCCAAACTCCGAAATCCTTTCTTTCGCTGCTCTCGGGCTAGCCTAACCTCCTTGGACTTCCAAACTCAGCGATTTGCCTCCAAAACTCCACCAAAAATGCTATAATATGCTCAAATATCGTCCTACAACATTCAAAACACGAAAACACGACAAAAGAACAACAAAAACATATGATATGAGGGTAAAATGAATGCAAACATGTACGCTCACACATTGAAATATAGGGCAATTTACACACATATCATCTGTCTCTCTCCTCTTGTGAAACTAGAGGGCATTCGTACTTCAGGTGGTCTGGAGAGTTGCATTCATAGCATGTGCGTAGCTCTCTCATGGTAAACCTTTGCTCACTGGAGAGTTGCATTGATATTGAAGCTTTTAAATTAATCCTTTTTATTCATTGCAATGGGTGAGTTGAGTCTCTTTGTTGCATTATGTTTCGGCGTCGTTGCTGGGGACTCAAAGTATAGGTCATTGTTTGATATTAGGGGATTTAAAGCTTAGTAGTCTAGATTTATTATCTTGTTTATTTAATTTCAACTTTTACTGGTGTAGGTTGTGTATGATTACTCGATCCAAAGCAAAGAGAATATTATAACTTCTAATAGAGGAAGAAGAGAACGAAGATATGGCAGAAGGGGAACAATGAATGATAGGAAGTTGATAGAGAATTTCCAGAGACAATTGGAAGTAGTTAGAATTCAAGTCAATAATACAAGGGAACGTAATCATAGGGAAGAAAGGAGGAATCCTCTCCAAAAAATTTTTAGACCGCAGAGGGGAGAACCAATGCGGGATTCAATGTTCAAAATGATGTTACTCATTTTGAGATCAAACCCCATCTTGCTCAAATGGTACAAAAGAACCAGTTTGGGGGAAAGCCTGGTGAAGATCCTAATGCTCACCTTATAAAGTTTTTGGAGGTAGTGGACATGATCAAAATCTACCAAGTCCCTCAAGATCAAATAAGGATTTATTTTTATACATTTTCCTTGAAGGACGAGGCTAAGGCTTGGTTGGTGGGACTAAACAAAATTGAAATCCGAACCTGGGAGGATTTGAAAGAGAAATGTTCTGTTGAAGTATTTTCCACCAGGATTGACACTAAAGAGGAAAGCAGAAACTTAGTCATTCATCCAGCATTATGATGAGCCACTCTACGAGGCACGGGATACATTCCGAGTGTTGCTGAGGAGATACTCAAAACATGCGATGTCTAATGCTTAGATTATCTGCCAGTTTTATGCCGGGGTGGATAACGACACTCAATTGCGGCAGGATAATATTGGTGGAGGAGATTTACTTGACATGGAGGAAGAAGAGGCCATGAGGGCTATTGAAAAGCTTGTAGAAAACAGTTACAAATGGCCAACGAATAGGAGAGATTACAGGGTGGTGAAAAGCGTGGCTGCAACAAAGGATCAGGATGATATGAAGGAGAAATGGCTTCGATGGAAACAAAAATAGATTTACTTCTTTTGGATAGAGCTCAAAAACAACAACAACAAATGGGGAGTTTATCCAGGGGAGGGAATTTGTCTTCTAATCAAAACTGCCAAATGGGGCAGATGGAGGCTCAACATGTTGATAATGTCAATTTCGTTGGCAGAGGTGGCTTTGGGAACTACCAAAGGCCTTATTATCAGTACGATAATCCACCATATAATCCCACCAACTAATATCATCCAAATTGGTCCTTTGGAAATCCAAACAATGCTTTGAATCCACCTTTTAGATTTCAGCATAGAGGAGAAGGATCGAATCAGATGAGTGGAAACAATAATTCGAGGAAGCAATATGTGCAACAGGAGAGAAGAGCACAAAGCTCGAAAGATGAAGAGTTCGAGAAGAGATTTGATAAATACGACAGTATGCTGATGGAGATGCAGAATTTGATCTCTACTATTGTGAAGCATGTGAGTGGGAAACATCAACAGGGGTAGTTTCCTAGTGATACTGAAGTCAATCAGAAGAAGAATTACAATTCTATAACCACGAGAAGTGGTAAGTCTTATGAGGAACCCCGTGACCCCATGTAGGGTAAGGAGATGAAGGGGCTCAAGGACAAGGTTGCAGAAGAGGAGGAGATTGAAGTGGAAGTGACTCCCCAGCTAGTCAAAACACAAAAGGGGTGCACATCCGAGGAAATTTTCAAAGGGAGCAAATTACCCTTCCCTCAGAGATTTGCAATGAATAGATTGAGCAACCAGTTTGTAAGGTTTCTGGATCATCTGAGCAAGGTGCACATCAATTTGCTTTTGTTGGAAGTATTATAGGACATTCTAGGGTACACCAAATTTTTGAAGGAATTAGTGACATAAAAAAGGAAGTTTGGGAAGTTTGAAACTGTGTATTTATTTGGAGTGCGGTGATCGAGCTGAAAATGCCTTTCAAGAGGCAAGATCCTGGGAGTTTCACAATTTCATGTGCCATTGGTGGACTGGAATTTTGCCATGCTTTGTGTGATTTGGGTGCGAGCATCAATTTGATGCCGCTTTCCATTTTCAAAAGACTACGAATTGGGGAGATCAAACCAACAACCATCACTCTCTAAATGGTGGATCACTCTATCTCATACCCGAAAGGTATTATGGAGGATGTGTTGGTGAAAGTTAATGACTTTATTTTCCCTGCAGATTTTGTTGTCTTTGATATTGAAGAAGACAAGAATGTGCCTTTGAAACTGGGGAGACCATTCTTGGCCACTGGAGGAGCCTTGATTGATGTGAAGAAGGGAGAACAGACTCTGTGTTTCAATGATAAAAAAAAATTTTCAATTTTCATTTCTGATGCGATGAAGAAGCATGAAGGAAGGTATGCAGAGTGCAATAACATTAAGGTAATATCTACTCCTTTGTTATTTGGTGATGTGAAGAGAGATGCATTAGAAGAAGTTATTCATGATTCTTTAAACTCTAATACTGGTTTTGATGAGCTTTATGAGGTTTGTGATGAGTTATTAGAAATGGTGAATGCATTTGACAATGCACCGGTGGTCAAACCCAAGCAAGATATCAAGTTTTTTGAGTTGAGGACAAATGAGAAGGAATAGGAAGCAAAATTGAAGAGGGAAAAGAAAAGGAACGAAGCTCTAGTGGTGGAGTTAAAGAAATTGCCAGACAACCTCCGATATGTGTTCCTTGGGGAGAATGACACCAATCCAGTCATTGTTGCCTCAGCGTTGTCTATGGTGGAGATTGAAAAGCTCTCAAGGGTCCTGAGAATGCACAAATCGGCTATAGGTTGGCATATTTCCGACATTAAGGGCATTAGCCCGTCAATAGTCATGCATAAGATCATCCTTGAAGATGGGAGCAAACCGAAGAGACAACCACAAAGGAGACTCAATTTGAAGATGTCGGAAGTGATGAAAAAGGATGTTTTGAAGCTGCTGGATAACAACATTATCTATGCCCCCAGTGATAGTGAGTGGGTCAGTCCGACTCACATGGTTCCAAAAAAAGGGCGGTTCGAGAAGGTTATCAAGCCAAGCGGTGAAGATGTAATTCGGAGGCCGATTACAGGATGGCATTTCTGCATTGATTACAGGGCTTTAAATAATGCAACTCTTAAAGATCATTTTCCTTTACCCTTTATTGATCAAATGCTTGACTGTCTTGCAGGTAAATCTCATTACTGCTTCCTTGATGGATACTCAGGATACAATCAGATTGTGGTGGCACCTGAAAACTAGCAGAAGACATCTTTCACTTGTCCTTATGGGATTTTTTCCTACCAAAGGATGCCCTTCGAGTTGTGCAATGCACCGGCGACATTTTAAAGGTGTATGACGTCCATTTTTCATGGTTTTATTGAGAATATAATAGAAGTCTTTATGGACAGTTTTTCTGTGTTTGGTATGTTGTTTGATGATTGTTTGGAAAATCTGATGAATGTTTTACAAAGATGTGAGGAGACTAACTTGTTGTTAAATTGGGAAAAATGTAATTTCATGGTTAGAGTGGTGATGCGGCTAAAAGTTCAATCAAATTAAACCTCTAACTACACAAGAATAATATTTGTCAAATCCAGGTCCTTCCCCGCTTCGCCTGCTAGAATACCGAGATACTATGGCAAAGTCTTATAGCTATGCATGATACAATCGTTGAGTAGTTTCTAAAAATCTAAACATTCAATTTAAACCTATGCTAACAATATATGACAAACATGAATTAAACCAACAAACATCAATTGATCAATCCTTTCCCAAAACGGTAAACCAAGACAATCAAATTCTCAAATTAGGAAGATAGGATGTTGAGATGAGTGTAGATGCAATCAAATTAGGTTAATCATTGATGTAAACTCATTTTAATTCCTAGGAGATTGAGCAATCGACCCTACACTCGTTAACCCCTTGTCACGGTGAGCTAACGGTTAATGATCTAAGACTTGCAAACCATCACGTTATTAAGCACTAGACCACTCCAAATAGTTCGTCAATTATAGCCCTACGACCTAGCACCGCACATGTATTGGAACTAAAATCATATGAATCTACACTATTCACGACGATTCTGCCCGTGTATTGGCTGCAGCGTTCACATCAACTACCTACACCTAGGAGGTAAGGAACAAGTTTTAGTGCAATTCAAGCTCTCAAAGGAAAGTAAACAAACAATTCTCAAACCAAATTATCATGCATCCTTACTCAAATCAACATCCAAAATGAATTAGAACATCATACCTTTCAATTGTATAAATACAAAGTTGAATTCAATTACATCCATTACAATTTGAAATGTAGAGATTGGAATCTTCCCCAATTGGATTTGTATGCCTTGATCTACCACCTTGATTCTTCACTTCTCTTCCAAGGATTGGTGAATTAAGCTCTTAGCTACTCTAGATTTTGGATGAATCGTGATAGAAAATGGAAACTAGGAGATATCCTAACTAAATTTATGAAAAATGACAAAAAGCTCCTCAAATAACTGACCTTTCCCCTTTTATAGACAAGCAAATAGGGCCTCGGATCGCCCGGTCGAAGTATGGCTCACCCGGTCGAAGTTGGAAACTGCCAAAAATTTGGAGAAAACCGTCCCGGCTTGCCCGGTCGAAGTGGCTCGACCGAGCCACCTCTCTGTGGCCTGGCTCGGCCGGTCCATCCTGGCTCGGCAGGTCGAGCCCCCTGTCCGTGGCCTGGCTCGGCCGATCCACCCTGGCTCAGCCGGTCGAGCCCTCTGTCTGCCCTGCTCGGCTGGTCCAGCTTCGCTCGGCCGGTCGATGCCTCAAAACTCCAAACACGTGCGATTTTCCTCCAAAACTCCACCAAAAATGCTCGTTTATGCCCAAAACCTATCCTACACAAATCAAACACACAAAACACGAAAACACAACCAAAATACGACAAAAACATATGATACGGGAGTAAAATAGCCATAAACAAGCATGCGCACACATCGAAATATGGGTCGTTTTATGCACGTATCAAGTGGGTATAGTCCTAGGTCATAAGGTCTCTAGTGCAGGGATAGAAGTGGACAAGCCTAAGGTTGTAGTAATTGAACAACTTCCTATGCATAGGACAGTAAAAGGGGTTAGGGTTTAGGGAAGGACATCCCTTTTAACTTTAGTGAAGATTGAGTGAAAGCCCTTGACACTTTGAAGAAAGCTTTAGTGACAGCCCCAATGTTTGTAACACCGAATTGGAATCAGGATTTTGTGTTGATGTGTGATCCTAGTGATGCTGCTTTGGGGGTAGCTTTTGGACGTATTAGAGATATGCTTTTTAGAGTTATTACTTATGCAAGCAAAATGTTTAATCTTGCTCAATTGAATTACACTATTATTGAGAAAGAATTACTGGCTGTTGTTTTTGCCTATAATAAGTTTCTTGCTTATTTGGTAAGAGCAAAGTTTGTGTTTTACACTGATCATTTGGCCGTTAAGTATTTGTTTGCTAAAACTAATTCAAAACATAGGTTAATTAGATGGATTCTGCTTTTGCAAGAATTTGATATGGAAATTCGAGATAGAAAAGGATGTGAAAATGTGATAGCAGATCATCTATCTAGGTTAGAGAATCCAGTTGATAGGGATGATCAGGGTGAATTAATTAGAGAGGATTTTCCTCATGAGAACATTCTGAGTGTGGAAGTTGCTAGTATTCCTTGGCATGCAGATTTTTGCAATTTTTTGGTTGCAGGTGTGTTGCCTCCTGATTGGGAGCCTTATCAGGAAAAGAAGTTTCTTAAGGAGGCCATGTTCTACTACTTGGAAGAGGCGTATCTATTTCGTAGGTGTACTGACGGTATGATTCGCAGGTGTGTTCATCAAAGCGAATGGAGAAAGATTATCGATAATTGTCATCTATTGGTAAGTGGGGGCCACTTTGGTGCAAACTGAACTGCATTGAATGTATTTGCTTGTGGTTTTTATTGGCCTTCTGTGTTTAAAGGTTGTGTTGCTATGGTGAGGGCATGTGATAGATGCCAAAGAATGGGGAATATAACCCGAACTGATGAGATGATTCAAAAGATCTTCATTGAAGTTGACATATTCGATGTTTGGGGCATCGACTTTATGGATCCATTTCCAACATCTTTTGGTTATAAGTTTATTCTTTTGATTGTGGACTATGTGTCTCGATGGGTCGAGGCCATAGAAACTGTTACTAATGACTCTCAAGTTGTGATGAAGTTTTTGCAGGCTTTAGTATCTTGATTTGGCATTCCTGGGGCTTTGGTGAGCGATGGACGCAGTCACTTTTTTAACAAGCTCTTGGATAATCTTTTGGCAAGGTATGGAGTGCGGTAAAGAGTAACAACAGCCTGTTATCCACAAACCAACGGACAAGCAGAATTGGCCGACCGGGAGATTAAGCAGGTGCTGGAAAAAACGGTGTTGACTCGGAAGGATTGGAGCAAGTGACTTGATGATTCCTTGTGAGCCTATCGAACAACTTTCAAAACACCGATTGGAATGTCCCCTTATCAGCTGGTATTTGGAAAAACCTACCATCTTCCGGTTGATGTTGAGCATAAGGCATTTTGGGTGATTAAAACTTTGAATTTTGATTTTCTGAAGGCTCAGGGATATCGGGTGACAAAGTTGAATGAGTTGGAAGAATGGCGACAAGAAGCCTAAAAGAGCACGAGAATTTACTAAGAGAGAGCCAAAAGATTCCATGACAAGAATATCCAGGAGAAAGAGTTTTATACAGGTGACATGGTTCTTGTGTTTAATTCTTGGTTAAAATTATTTCTGGGTAAATTCCATTCCCGTTGGGCAGGTCCATACAAGGTGCATGAGATGTTCGAGAATGGTACGTTAGAACTTGAGACCGAGGATGGACATTGATTTAAGGTTAATGGGCATCATGTCAAGAGGTTTCATACTCCCGAGTCCCCTCGGCTTGTGACTGAAATTTCTCTTGCTTGATGGTAAGACTTGTAAGTCATCATGCTCCCGACGATAAATGAAGCGCTTCTTGGGAGGCAACCCAAGTTCAATTTAATTGTTTTGAGTCTTTATATTGTTTTATATTTGTATTTCAAAGTTTTTCTATAGCATGTCGAGTTTGGGGGAATTAGCTTTTGCAGTGGCATGTTTAGTATTTGAATTTTCTAATTTTATAAAAAAAAATAAAAAATAAAAATACTAATAAAAAAGGGGTTTTTTCGTGTCTTGTCCTGATTGGGACGTGGTTGTCCGTTTAAGGACCATTTCCCCGTGCTGGAATTTTGTTCTCCCGTACGTGTCAAAAATTAATGTATCCCGAACGGGATGCAAGTGTCCCATTTGGGACCGAGTTAATACTGGAACAAAAAACCCGGCTGGATGAACCATGCCGAATGGGATCGGGCAGGTCCTGTTCGGGACCTTGCATGTTTTAAAAAAAAATCGAAGGGCTGAACACTCATTTGAGATATTTTCCTCTCCCAAACGGTACCCTCTTTCCCTCCTTCCGATTTTCTTTCAAATTTCGGCCGTCCACAGGTGAGTTTTCTCTTTTATTTAATCTTACATTGCTTCATATATTCATTTTATGGATGATTTTTGGTTGATTTTGTAGGAATGTTGGTTGGAAATTATTGAATGTGGGTTATACGATTTTGCTTTCATTTGAACGGTTCCTTGTTTGGGGGTTGTGTTTGATGTTATGATTGTTCTTATTATTTGTATTCTTTTCATAAGTTGTTGGTATGGGGCATCAATTGAACGATTTTTGGGTATTGAACGTTAGGATTCTGAAATCTTGATGGTTAGGAGTACTATTTTGCACTTTGTGAGATTATGCTCACATGGTGTTTGATTAAATGCCTTAGCACTAGTTTTGGGTTTGAATTGTTGATATTTTGTGCACTCTTGGCATACATTGTTGGAATTTGCTTCAATTTGGGCATTTCTTTCGAAGAATGTCTACTTTGGATTTCATTGGTTAACTTGAGAAGTGTGGTAATGCTTTGATTTTGTATATCTCATTTAGAACTGCGGGTTTTGTTTTGATGGTGTTGGAAGGATTTGATTGCAATTTGGGGGGTGCTTTGACGGTGTTGTATATATTGTTGCTTGGTTGTTGTTAGTTCAATGGTTTTGTTCTGATGGATGATTGGTGTTTAATGTCTCTTATAGTTATTATGGCACCACGAGCCAGTCGTGTAGCACGCCCAACAAATTTCACTGATGACGAATTTGGGGTATTACTTTCACTTAATTCGTCTATCATTTGTGATCCGAGATATCCCTGTTCAGAGACTCTGACTGCTTTGGGGTTGGAAGAGGATGTTGCAGCGATGTTTCATAAGATTGGTTGGGATAAACATTTGAGGGAAAAGTGGCCAGCATATTCGGATCAAACAAAAGAATTTTTGGCATCGGTATCTATTAGCAGGAGTTCGGGCAACTGATCGACTAATGTAAGCTTCAAGCTGGGGGCGTGAGTATTCCCCTGACCCAGCAGAGTTCGATGCTATCTATAGTTGTAACGAAGGCTCGAGTTTTGCACCAGAAGACTTCGATCCAAGGGAGTTTTGGATGATGATATCTGGAGAATTGGTTCACGGTAATTTGAGAATGAAATTGGTGAAAGCGTCTTTGATCAGAAAGTTCGTACTCAGATATATTCACTAGACAGTTTCTAATTCAATATCAAGACGGCACGAGTCTAATAATGCCACCACCCCTGAGCAATACATGTTGTTTTCAATGCTCTCTGGAGTATCTTTCTCCATGGTTTTTGTGGCTATGGACAATTCGAGTCGAACACTTTGCAGACTCGTAGTAACATATATTGTCGTGGTATGATAACGCCGATTCTTGATCATTTTGGGGTTTACCGACTGGGAGAGCCAGTGCCAGCTGGGGTGGTAGATTTCCAGGTCCTTACCTTGGCCAAATATCTTACTACTTCCATACAGGGTGCCTATTATTATAAGGTTGTGGCTGATGTGTGGATTAGGCTCCCAAATGCCGATGCTAAACATATTTCGAATCATTTTGATAAGGGGAATTAGTTGTTGGACACTTCTCAACATCGAGAGTTTTGGTTCAAGAAGGGCCGCGGAGGGAATTTTGCGAGATTTGAGGTTCAGAATGTGGTGGTTGAAGAACATGGAGGCGATGAGATGGAGGAGGACCCGATTGGTGATCATGGAGTGGGTGCATCGTCGTCTGGGGGATCTTCCACATGGCAGACTGACATGCTTGATATGATGAGAGGTCTGACCACGTCTATAGTTGGTTTGGATATGACGATGACCACTCTGGGGACAGACGTGACTGCTATCAGAGCTGATATGGTACAGTAGAGGGCTTGGTTTGAGAGTCATTTCAATCAGGTGGACGCTCGTTTAACTGGAGTGCAGACTGAGATGCATCATTATACCATCAGCTTCCTTCCTATTATCATCGCCACCGGTTATGTGAGGATCCTCTGGGTCCTAACCAGCAGTGATGACCGTCTTTCTGTCTCTTAAAACTTAGTCTTGCTTTGGACTAAGTTTGGGGGGTGGGACGGACGCCGGGGTATTCTACTTTCTACTGTTTATTTAGCTTATGTTAACGTTTAGTTGATATAGTTTTTGATTGGGTTTTATAAAAGTATGATTCAAAGTTTATGTAGAAGATAGTTTTTATTTGGTGGAAATTTCCATTTTGAAAGGTTGTTTTTCTTTGGTGATGTTGAGCAGGTGGATAGAGCTTTAACAGACAGAACCATGCTGAAATTTTTGTGATTCGTCCTCTTTTAACCATCTGAAGTAGGGTACACAAATTTTTAACACTTAATTCTTACACTAGCATGAGTTGAATGGTATATTTGTGAGTTAGATGCTTGTAAGTGAAGTGTGCTTTAAAATGAAAAACTAAGGTCTAAGATTGAATTCCCGATGAAGCATGATCATGATTTAATTTCATTTGAGCTTATGATAGGGCGGAATCAATTGATGTTACTGCATGTTTAGATTGAACAAATTTTGCACTTGACTTCATGTTATATTTATGCTTAGAACTCAATACCTTAAAATTTGTGAGAATTGAGCTTTGTTCAGTTGTGAGAGGCGAGGCACAAGTGGAATATGTAAAGTTTGTCGATATCACCTTGTTTAACAAACTACATTGAACTAGGAAATGATGTTAGGCCATTCTTTCTTTGAACCTACTGATGTGGTGTAAAATTAGCACTTTATCATGTTAAATTTTCAATCCGTGGTTCTTTCACTTCACCCTATAGAATACCATCTACTCGTATGAAAACTTATAGCTAGATAAAACTCTTTAGTCATTGAGTTTCTATTAACTAGGTAAAATCGTAATCAATCCTAAAAAAATAATAAAAGCATCAATCATAACCATCATGAATCAATTATCCAACACAAAACTAAACAATCAAACAATTTAACCAAGGTAGGTAGAAAAAGTACCAAGTACAACAATGAGATAAGAGTGAATGTTGAGTGAATATCAAATGTGTGCTAATTCGATCAAATCATGATGTAAACCAATTTTTAATTCCTAGGAGATTGAGCAATCCACCCTACACTAGTTAACCCCTTGTCACGGCGAGCTAACAGTTGATGATACTTGAACTCTCAAATAGTCACGTTATGAAATCCTAGACAACTCCTTCTACTACGTAGATTATTGCCCTATGATCTATCTCCGCACAGGGATTGGATCTAAAATCATATGAATCTACACTATTCATGACAATTCCGCCCGCGTGTTAGTTGCAGCGTTCACATCAACTACCACCTAAGTTGGCTATTACCTACACCTAGGTGGTAAGGATTAAGATCTAGTGCAATTCAAGCTCTCAAAGGAAAGTAAAAGAATCATCAATAAATCACATCTCAACACATTATGCATTCAATCAACATTCACAAAATAGTTTAGTTCCACATACCTTCAATTCCGTACAATACAATAGAGAAAGTAATAGAATCCATTACAAAATTGACAGGTCTAATGTTGATCTTCCTCAATTGCCTTCGTTGTACTCAATCTACCTCTTGATCTTCCTTGATCTTCACCAAATGTGGAGGAATGTGGCCTAGATCCTCTTGAATGTGGATAAGAAGTGTTTGGAAGATGGATTGGGAGAGAATTTTCTTAACGACTAATTGAAATTTTGGCAAAAGTCCCCTTAAAATTCGAGAATCCCCCTTTTATAGACGAGCAAACAGAGCCTAGGATTGCCCGGGCCAAATTTGGCTCGCCCAAACTAGTTGGAAAACTGCCAGAAACCACCAAAACCCGATCTGGCTTGGCCGAGCCAGGCTTGGCTTGGCCGAGCGGATCCTCTGAAATGCAGGCTCGGTCGAGCACTACAGGGTCGGCCGAGCCAAGCCTCAGTTCCACACAACTCGGTTGAGCCTAACCTGGCTCGGCCGAGCAATATCTCTGAAATTCGGACTATTCCTTCCTTTTGCTCCGCTCGGGCGATTTACCTCCAAAACTCAACAAAAAGTGTTGTTTAATCTTCAAAACTCATCCTACAACATTCCAAACACAAAAACACGAAAACACAACAAAAGAGCAACAAAAACATATGATATGAGGGTAAAATGGACGCAAATGTGCACGCTCACACATCGAAATATAGGTCATTTTACACACATATCACCAATCTTAAATGCTTTGGAGAATAAGGTGGAAATATATTATCCTAACCATTGTTTTGGTGCCAAGTTGAGCCATTAATTTGTTCGAATAATTTTAGGAGTAATTTTGAGGTTTGGATGAAAAATTGGAAAAAAAAGTGAGAAATTGAGAGCTTAAAATTGAAAAAATGTGAGTGCATAGAAAATATTGAATTGGCAATTCTGATGAGGGATCTACGAAAAAAACATGAGTTGTGTTAAATACTGGGAATTGTCCAGAGAAAAGAAAAATAAAAATAAAGGTTGTTAAAGTGTGGTATTTATTGTTTGTTGAAAGATTGAATGGTTGAGTGTTTGAGAATGGGAAAATGGGGTGAATAGGTCACTTAAGCCTTAAACACCCTACCTGTTAGTAAGCCACGTTACAACCAGATTAAAGCCCTATCGGATTCTAGGATGATGTGGTGATGTGAACAAGTGTGGTAGAGATGAACAATATGTATGAATCTTGTGCACTTGTGCTTGAGAGAAAGAGAATAAATCCTATACAGTTGAGCGTAAGTGTTACACTTTATATGTCATGTCGGTAAGGTTAAGTTCTTCGTATAAATACAAATATGATGGATATTGAAAAATTTGTGAAATCAAAACATGCATTGACTGATAGTGATGAGCTATGAAGCATTGCACCAAGTGAATGAAAATCTTGTTTCTTGTTTTTGATTGAAGACAATCAAAGTCTTAAGTTTGGGGGGTTTGATATGTGTTTAATTTATGCTATTTTTATAGTGTTTAATTGCATGATTGGATGTGAATTAGGTGCATAAATCACACACATATCTCTTCTTTAAGTGGATTTTACCTGCACTTGGTGTTTAAGTGTGCAGGGCATGAAACGAGTAAGAAATCCGGGTTTTCTAGCAAAAGTTAGCCAAGAACAAGAACCATCCCGAGTGGGACAACATCATCCCGTTCGGGACCATCATCCTATGTGAGACCGATCTATTCCATTCGGGAGCTTTGCTCGGGAGGCAGCATCCTATTCGAAACTCGGAAATTTACCGAGAATTTTGGGCAGTAGGGATCTGTCTCGAGCGGGGTCATTCTGTCCCATTCGGGACTAGCATCTCACTCAAGACAGAACCATCCTACTCGGGACAGGCTTTGTCTGTTGAGTTTTCAAAGAATGTCATCCCACTTGGGATGAAACCATCCCACTCGGAACCAAAGCGGGAATTTCAGCTATAAAAAGAGGGGAAATCACAATTTGAAGGGTTAGACTTCAGATAACCTAGGGGTTGAAAGAGGCTCGATGAAAGGCAAAGAAAGAAAGTTTCAAGGGTGGAAAATCAATGCTCGAGGATAGAAATCACTACAGAATTGAAGATCCATCATCTAAATCCTATGATTTCTTGTACTTTGTTCTTTCTATTTTCAATTTCGAGAGAATTATGTTTTACTTTGAATTCATGAGTAGTTAATTCTATTGTTGAGGATAGGATGTGATTGGGAAAGATTATTTTATATATTGTTTGGATTTGATGTTTTGAATTTCAAAAGATTTTATCATTTTTTATGATTCCAAATTGTATTACATATGTGGTTGATCACCATGTATGGATATCATGTCTCAATTAACTAACTTGATAGGTTGGTGGAATTGCAGGAGATAACAACAATAATTGGGTATTCCTTCACTTGGAGGATAGGTGATTTGATATCTAGATCTAGAATTCTTGAGCTTTTGGGAGTGAATTTGAATCAATAAACCTAGATCTAGGTTGAGATAAAGATTGATCTACTATTATTGCACCAGTGTGAAGGGTAATGATTATATAAGAGAATTGATCCAAATTAATAAATGGAAATTGGTTATTTTGACAAATCCAAACATATTCCCAATCCTATTAATTCATCATAATTACCTAAACTTCTTTCCCTCATTGGTTATCTTGCATAAAGTGTGTGGTGTTTATTTAGCTATTTGAATTAAGATTTAAGATTTCAGTATTTCATTATTGAAAACGTCAAGTTTATTGATCACATCTAGATATTGAAGGTTTTAAATTAATCCCTTTAATTCATTGCAACGCGCGAGTTGAGTCTCTGTGTTCGATAATTTTACTTGATAAAAATACTTCATCAAGCTCGTTGATCCAATCCCAAAGCTTTTTTGCACTGTTGTTCTCTATGGCTTCGTCCATGAGAGATTCTGGGAGAGATTGCATGATCATCTCTTGTGCAATGGGATCAAGCTGATGATGTATCTTGTCTTCAAGTGTCCACTCCTCAAGTGGTTTATCTACCATTTGGACACCACATTGATTATCTTCTCCTCCGAGTCGGATACTAACCTTCTCGATCTTTAGAGGTCCATTCTTTAAGATTTCATCCATCTCTGGATGTTGAGCCCTCAGTTGGATGAGACACCTCTTCATCCATACCGCGAACTTCTTCAGGTTGTACTTGGGAAGACTTGGATAATTCATCATTATCTTAAGATAATCTGCTCGATAATCATACTTATCAAACAAATAAGAGTGCAAGGAATTATGGATCCGGTCCTCAGCGACGAAAAACAGGACAGTCAGCAAAGACCGACCTGCTCTGATACCACTTGATGGTCCCGAATCAGAGTACGTATAAATGTGCCGCAGAAGTTTTTATAATCAGTTGCACTCTCAAACTGGGGGTTCAGTTTCCCAGTTTAGGTATTATTAAAACTGTGTTAGCTGAGCAATTTTAGTTGTTGGGAAATTTGGCTAAGTTTCCCTTCCCCAGTAGCTAATTGTA
>JAPKLW010000292.1:449465-502640 GCA_026898455.1 Plectranthus barbatus | reverse complement strand
GAAACTTTATTGCAAGCAAGCAAATCTTTCGAGGCCTTTCTAAAGGCTATCCGTGTGTTGATTTATTCAAACACGAGACTTCAAGCTTCCAGCTTGTAAGTTATCGATCTCTTTGGTGTTCTTTCTCTTCCGAGGAAGTTCACAGCAGCTCTTGTGCCAGCCAGCACCTGAGTTATTACGGGCTTTTTGCCGTATTGAGAAGACACGTTCTTGGGAGAACTAAACACCCACGCAGTCAGCTAAGGAGGTTGAAGTGACGTGCTCGCACTCCAACAGCTGATCAGAGTTGAAGAAGGACAAGGCCGGGAGCGGTTGATCTAGTGAACTGGTGGACGAGGCATTCACCAGCTAGAGATAGATCGTAGGACGCTTGTACCCGATTACTCTTAGTGAAATTTCCAGTGCTACGACTGGAGAGTGGACGTAGATCAGTTGATCGAACCACTATAAATCCTTTGTCTTTTATCAGCTTTCTGCATTTCATACTGATTTAAAACCCAGCACCCAAGTGCTGGTGTATATCTGAAAACTGATATAACTGTGCAAACAAGGCCAAAAACATTCTAAGTCTTGAGCTATCAGCTGACGAGCCAGTCGCCAGTCAGCTGAGTACTCAGAGTGCCAGTTGACTTACCAGCTGACAAGGTCCCAGTCAGCTGAGTAACCAGCAGAGCGCAAGAAACGAACTAACACAGTTTCCGCTGCCAAGTTATACCCTGATAATCCGGGACCAACATTAGTTTTGCAGTTTTTAGATATACGCTTCAACACTTTAGCGAAGTGTTGAAGGTTTCAAAGCTCAGTTGAGAATTGTGCAAAGATAAAAGTACTGAAAACTGTAAATAAGACAGGATATTTATAGTGGTTCAGAGCCTTAAGACCTACGTCCACTCTTTGAAAATTAATCTGGTAATTCACTAAGAAGATGAAGTTGACACCCCTCACGATCTATAGCCAATCACCACGAAAAGCACCATTTGCAGCAAACTGGATCACTCGCCCGGTAGATGATCTACACTCCCTCTTCAGTTCCTCGAAGCCAGGTGGCACCTTGAAGTCTTCTCAGAACTGGCAGTCGTCGGAATCGGATTGAGAACAAACCTCTCATCTCTTCCTCTGGTGGTTGGATTGTTGAGTTCTTCCCAGAACACTCGAATGATGGTAGAAGCCCGTAAGAACCTGTTGCTTGCCTGAGAACCAGGCTGCTGTGTTCTTACTCAAAATTGTAAGAACACCAAGAAAATAGACTAAGTCGAAAAACATGATCCTCGTGTACTTAGTGGTCACACGGTGAATCTCATAAGATTCCTTAAGCAATAACGCCTCGTGTTCAATAAATGAGTCACGAAGTTGATGCTTCCTCGCTTGAGAGCTTTTAATGCTTTGAGTTTTAAATTCGGTACAGTAACAACAAGGTTCGAAAGTGTTGTTATATGTTGTAGTTCGTAACTTGTCTCTCTGAACCTTCTGCTATTTATAGTTGCATATTTGAACATAGCCGCTAGAGACAACTCGTATGATGTCCAATCAATGGTCATACTTTTCTATAAAGTAGACTTGCTCCTCTGCCTTTTTTCTGAACACTGCCATGCTTTTGCAGAGACAGTTTTGTCCTTCGCGTCAGACTTGAACAAGGTTGTACTCCAGTCATAACTGGGTGTATATTTGTTCCTTATCATTAAGTCTTCAATGCTCTTTATGACTGTTCGACATCTTGCCTTTCACGTGTTTCTTTTGGCATGAAACTGTGCTGGTTTAAAATTGTGATCGCCTCTCGACAGTTTCTTTATGAAAAATGTGTTCACAATTTTCATCGATGTTTTCTCTTTGAAAGTTTAAAACAGTCTGCACAGTTTTCTCACATGCTTCTTCATAAAATTGTCTTCACAGTTTTCTTCGCATATCGCTCCTTGAACTATCGTCACAGTTTTCTTCAGTCCTTCTATTTCGACAGTTTTGACCTTCAAAATTGTTCCACAACTTTTTCTGGTTTGCCTTGCCCGAACTATTACAACTCGATTATCCTACACAAGCATTATATGAAGTAATAACTCTAAGGACTAAACCTTGGTATACAGTTCTTGACATATCAAAACATTAAATTGCGGTGGGATTTCTACAACAACACCTAACAATTTCCCCTTTTTGATGTTGTCAAAACTATACCATCTAAGTCGAAATGAGGATGTAGTAGTTTTGAGTTTACAAGATATGAAATTCTAACACTTACTAAACCTTGGTATAAAGTTCTTGACACATCAAACCATCAAATTAATGTGGGATTTCTACATCAACACCAAACACTTATAAAGTTGATTCCCAGTCAACCCAAAGCTCAGATATTCGAATATGGGTAACATACATGTAGAACTCATCGAGACAATTGATTTGATACAAGTTTTCAAAGAGTTCCATCGTTTGTCGATGAAGATATCATGGTTTGTACAAAATTCTTCATTTAAACACTTATAAAGTTTATTTTCGATCAATCCACAACTGCGTTGCTAAAAAGTGTGCAACATACTTGTAGAATTCATTGAGTTGATCGATTTGGTAAAAGATTTAAAAGAGTTCCATCATTTGTTGATGAAGACATCGTGATTTGTAACAAACTCTTCATTCAAGCACTTATAAAGTTGATTCCCGATCAACCCACAACTCCGATGCTCGAATGTGTGCAACATACTTGTAGAACTTATCGAGATGATCAATTTGGTACATGTTTTCAAAGAGTTCCATTGTTTGTTGATGAAGATTTGTGGCTTGTACCGAACTCTTCATTTAAGCACTTATAAAGTTGATTCCCAATAAACCAAAGCTTCGATGCTCGAATGTGTGCAACATACTTGTTGAACTCATCGAGACAATAGATATGGAACAAGTTTTCAAAGAGTTCCATTGTTTTTTGATGAAGATACTATGGTTTGTACCGAACTCTTCATTTAAGCATTTATAAAGTTGATTCCCGATCATCCCATAACTCCGATGCTCGAATGTGTGCAACATACTTGTAGAACTCATCGAGACAATCAATTTAGTACAGTTTTTCAAAAGAGATCCATCATTTCTTGTTGAAGATATCGTGGTTTGTACCGAACTCTTCATTTAAGCACTTATAAAGTCGATTCCCAATCAACCCACAACTTCGATGCACGAATGTGTGCAACATACTTGTTGAACTCATCGAGACGATCGATTAGGTACAAGTTTTCAAATAGTTCCATCATTTGTTGATGAATATATCGTGGTTTGTACCAAACTCTTCATTTAAGCACTGATAAAGTTGATTCCCAATCAACTCACAACTTCGATTCTCGAATGTGTGCAATATACTTGTTGAACTCATCGAGATGGTGGATTTGGTAAAAATTTTCAAAGAGTTCCATCATTAGTAGATGAAGATATCGTTTTTTGTACCAAACTCTTCATTTAAGTACTTATAAAGTAGATTCCCGATCAAACCACAACTCCGATGCTCAAATGTGTGTAATATACTTTTAGATTTCATTGAGACGGTCAATTTGGTACAAGTTTTCAAATTGTTCCATCGTTTGTTGATGAATATATCGTGGTTTGTACCAAACTATTCATTTAAGCACTTATAAAGTTGATTCCCGATCAACCCACAACTCTGAAGCTCGAATGCGTGCAACTTACTTGTAGAACTCATCAAGGCGATCAATTTCGTACAATTTTGCAAAGAATTCCAGCCTTTGTTGATTAATATATCGTGGTTTGTACCGAACTCTTCATTTAAGCACTTATAAAGTTGATTCCCGATCAACCAACGACTTCGATGCTCGAATGTGTGCAACAAACTTGTAGAACTCATCAAGATGATCGATTTGGTACAAATTTTAAAAGAATTCTATCATTTGTTGCTGGACTTTTTTGTTTGTACAGAACTCTTTATTTAAGCATTTATAAAGTTTTTTTCCCGATCAACCCACAACTTCGATGCTTAAATGTGTGCAACATACTTGTTGAACGAATCTAGACTATCGATTTGGTCCTGATTTTAAAAGAGTTCCATTGTTTGTTGATGAAGATATCGTGGTTGTTATCGAACTCTTCATTTAAGGACTTATAAAATTGATTCCCGATCAACTCACAACTATGATGCTCAAATGTGTGCAACATACTTGTTGAACTCATCGACACGAGCAATTTGGTACAAGTTTTCAAATAGTTCCATTTTTTTATGAAGATATTGTGGTTTGTACCTAACTTTTCATTTAAGCAGTTACAAAGTTTATTCACGATCAAGTCAAAACTTTGATGCTCGAATGTGTGCAACATACTTGTGAACTCATCAAGACGATTGATTTGGTAAAAGTTTTAAAAAAGTTCCATCGTATGTTGATGAAGATATCATTTTTTTTACCAAACTCTTCATATAAGCTTTTATAAAGTTAATTCCCGATCAATCCACAAATTCAATGCTCGAATATATGCAACATACTTGTTGAACTCATCGAGACGATTGATTTTGTACTTATTTACAAATAAATGCATCGTTTATTGATGAAGATATTGTGGTTTGTACTGAACACTTCATTTAAGAAATTATAAAGTCAATTCCCGATCAACTCACAACTTTGATTCTTGAATGTGTACAACATACTTGTTGAACTCATCGAGACGATGGACCTGGTAAAATTTTTCAAATAGTTCATCATTTGTTGATGAAGATATCATTGATTGTACCAAACTTTTCATTTAAGGACTTATAAAGTTGATTCCCGTTCAACCCACAACTCTAATGCTTGAATGTGTGCAATATACTTGTAGAACTCATAGAGACGATCGATTTGGTACAAAGTTTTCAAAGAGTTCCATCTTTTATTGATGAAGATATCGTGGTTTGTACCAAACTCTTCATTTAAACACTTATAAAGTTTATTCCCGATCAACCCACAATTTCGATGCTCGAATGTGTGCAACATACTTATAGAACTCATCGAAACGATCAATTTTGTACAACTTTTCAAAGAGTTTCTTCGTTTGTTGATGAAGATATCGTGGTTTGTACCGAACTCTTCATTTAAGCACTTATAAAATTGATTCTCAATCAACCCACAACTCCGATGCTCGAATGTATGAAACATACTTGTTGAACTCATCGAGACGATTGATTTTGTTCAAGTTTTCAAATAGTTCCATCGTTGTTGATAAAGATATCTTAGTTTGTACCAAACTCTTCATTGAAACACTTATAAAGTTGATTGCCGATCAACTCACAATTTTGATGCTCTAATGTGTGCCACATACATGTTGAACTCGTCGAGACAATCAATTTGGTAAAAGTTTTCAAAGAGTTCCATCGTTTGTTGATGAAAATATCGTGGTTTGTAACAACACTTCATTTAAGCACGTATAAAGTTGATTCCCGATCAACTCACAACTTTGATTCTCGAATGTTTGCAACATACTTGTTGAACTCATCGAGACCATGGATTTGGCAAATGTTTTCAAAGAGTTCCATTGTTTTTTTATAAAGATATCGTTGTTTGTACCGAACTCTTCATTTTAGCCCTTATAAAGTTGATTCCCGATCAACCCACAACAAAGATGCTCAAATGTGGATGATCTATTTAGTAAAAGTTTTCAAAGAGTTCCATCTTTTGTTGATGAAGATATCTTGTTCATTACCGAACTCTTCATTTAAACACTTATAAAGTTAATTCCCAATCAACTTACAACTACGATGCTCGAATGTGTGCAACAAAATTTTTGAACTCATCGAGACAATCAATTAGGTAAAAGTTTTCTAAGAGTTCCTTTATTTTTTGATGAACATATCGTTTTTTGTACCAAACTCTTCATTTAAGCACTTATAAATTTTATTCTCGATCAACCGACAACTTCGATGCTCGAATGTGTATTACATACTTGTTGAACTCATTGAGACGATCGATTTGGAACATGTTTTCCAAGAGTTCTATCCTTTGTTTGTACCGAACTCTTTATTTAAGCAATTATAAAAAAATTTCCCGATCAACTGACAACAACGATGCTCGAATGTGTGCAACATACTAGTTGAACTCATCAAGATGATGGATTTGGTAAAAATTTTCAAAGAGTTCCATCGTTTGTTGATGAAGATATCATTGTTTGTACCAAGCTTTTCATTTAAGCACATATAAAGTTGATTCCCGATCAACCCATAACTCTGATGCTCGAATATGTGCAACATACTTGTAGAACTCATTGAGATGATGGATTTGGTAAATGTTTTCAAAGCGTTCCATCTTTTGTTGATGATGATATCATGGTTTGTACCGAACTCTTCATTTAAGCACTTATAAAGTTGATTCCCGATCAACCCACAACTCTGATGCTCAAATGTGTGCCATAAACTTATTGAACTCATCGAGACGATCGATTTGGTAAAAGTTTTCAAAGAGTTCCATCGTTTGTTGATGAAGATATCGTTGTTTGTACAGAACTCTTCATATAAGCTTTAATAAAGTTGATTCTCATTCAAACCACAACTTCGCTGCTCAAATATGTGCAACATACTTGTTGAACTAATCAAGATGATCGATTTGATACGAATTTTCTAAGAATTCCATCTAAGAATTCCATCATTTGCTGTTGAAGATTTGTTTGTTTCTACCAAACTCTTCAGTTTAGCAGTTATAAAGTTAATTCCTGATCAACCCACAACTTCGATGCCCGAATGTGTGCAACATACTTGTTGAACTCTTCCAGATGATCGATTAGGTACAAGTTTTAAAAAAGTTCCATCGTTTGTTGTTGGTCCCTGAGATCAGAGTCATCGTGGTAACAATAAGATATACACACGAAATGCAGCGGAATAAAAATTAGCGTTTACTTGTAATTAGGTTATTCTTAATTTAGGTTTTTGTTCAGGTTTGCTTAAGTTACTTTTTTCAGTTATACTCTAGCAACTCCGTTGCTAGGTTAAATCGTCGTTGCACAAAAGTAATAAAACAATAATTAGCAAGAGAACACAAGATATATAGTGGTTCGATCAAATGATCTACGTCCACTCCTTAGCCGAATTGCTAAGAGTTTCACTAAGAAAGTATACGGTGTACAAAGAGTTGCATTTCCTGTAAAGCAGTCAGCTGACGTTTGGTCTGTCTGCTCCACGGCTATCTTCCGATACTCCGAACCTTTAAGGTGTGGCTCCGGCTGAGTCAAGGGTGCACCTTCAAAAAACTCGCTTTTACCACCTGTGGAAGAGTTTAGAGTTCCTTCCGAACTGTCGTTTGTTCACGGCTTCAGTGCCCGTCCTAATCAATTCCTTCTCGAGAAATTGACTGCTGGATATTTTCTGTAAGAAAAGTGATCCCAATGACTGAAGATTCTTGAATCAATTCAAGAATCTCTCAGATGAGTGTCAGATGTGTAGTGAGACAATCAAGATGTTGATGGCTTTTCGATATCTCTGTATTATGCCTTTCAACTGAATTGCTCTCAAGACTTATTGTCTCTTTTTTTTTGGAATCTTTCGTACGTGAATTTGCGTTAGAGAGTGAGCAGCTCCTGCATCTTCCTTTGACTTGCCTTTTATAGTTGTTTTCTTGAAGCTTGAGTCGGCAGACCCTTTTAAACACAACGGATCTTTCTACTTAAATGCAGGTAGCTTTTTACCAACTTTTCTGTCTCCGTGCAGGCTTTTTCGTCCTACTTCTGACAGGTCTAATCTTTGCGTGTTGGTGAGAATGGCGGTGTAGTAGTTGTTGAGATTTTCTTCGCTGTGCTTCTACTGGAACGGGATGCTGGATATCTTTCAGCATACTATTGGACTTGATGCGCAGCAAATGCTCTTCAACTACTTTGACTTCGGATTGATAAACGCCTTTAGCAATCTGTGATGTGTTATCAAATGCTGACTCCTCAGCATTCTGCTATCACTAGCTTTCTTCCTTTTTAGTTTTTCTAATGTTTGCTGAGCTTCTTCCAACAACCTATTCTATTACAACTCGATTTTTATCCTATAAAGGACATTACATAAGTTTCTAAGCTATGCTAAGGTTCAGCAATGATCGACCATCTACTAAGGTTTGATCCAACAAAACCTTTTCATTGTACTCCTAAGGATAGTTCAGGAATATTTTCCCAACAATTTCCCCCTTTTTGGTGCGATCAAAGCTTACTAAGGATTGCTGAGACTTAGCATCGAAAAATTCTGATTTACAAGGAAATTTCTAGACAAACTATCTCAGAATCTTACTTTCTTTAAGTCCTTAGCGAAAATATTACAAGTAAATCATTCAGCAAACATTCAAACATTCTTGGCCTATCTTCTAGATTCTGATTCGTTGAGTACACAGAAAGTGTATTTCAACTATTGTACGCACTCAGAAAATTAGAATTTAGAAAATAAGATTTTTTCATGATTCCGATGATTTCATATATGATATTACAATTACAAGCTTAGTGAAATCAGTTCAGAATCATAGTAAAAAAATAAGAAAGTGACAGATGAGGGTGACCTTAGTTCTGGGCGTCCGATGGAGATTTTGGCTTCTCAAGAGATTCCACCTTCCTTATTGTCATGTCCATGAGTTTCTCCATTTGTTCGATACGAGCTCGTTGTTATGCTCTCTGTTGTTCTTCTTGTAGGGTTTGAGTCTACGAGCTTAATATCACTCGCAAGCCATACATCACTGTAACGAGGACGCAGTGCATCTGACATACCAGCCAAGATATATTGTCTGGCCATGCCATTCGACCACATCCACATGTGACACTGTGCACTCTCCTCGACGGAAGATGTATAAGTCGGTGAACTCGGACAGGGAGTTTGCAGAACAAACAAATGTCCAAATGAATCCAAGAGCTTGACAATGTCACTTTTCCATCCAGGAAAATTCGGACCAGTCAAGGAATTGTGTACGATTGAATTAATGAGCGATACAATAATAGACATATCTGAAAACAAATAAGCGAATTAAAGTAAGCACATACTATGAACAATTGAAACAAATATGCATAGAACCTTTAGATAAAACAATGCAATTTGCTTCCTCCAATTGCCCAAGCTAATTCATCGCAAGCTACCCGAGTAGACCGTTTTCGATGAACGCTCAACCAGACTAAAATAGGTCCTTTAATTTCTTAACATGTCAGGTATCTTAAGCAAAAGAAATTAATATTGGAGATCTCATGACCATGTTCACCTATCCGGAGCAGGGACATCTCAAAAGAGTAATACTCCAGGCAACATCTAAACCAAAGTAACCACAAGCCTAACTCCGGACATTAAAAGGCGATTCGACATACGTACTAGACCCATGCGTCCTGCCTTTAACATCCTTTGTTATCCCACTTAGATTAATCTTAGAGACCAGTGAAAGTTGTCTCAATGCAAGCTACCCGAGTAGACCGTTTTGCTTAGAGGCTCCTACTTCTCATCTTAAAATAAGTGTTTTATTTGGAAACCTCATCGCATTGGAACTGGTAAGGGAGCCCTAATCTAAGCTACCCGAGTAGACCGTTTACGCTTCGAGATGCCTCACCTCCAATGAGAAGTCGTATTTGTGGAGGTCTAATGATCTTGGTTAGAAAAGAACCAAAATCTAGCTTAGTATTTTTAATTCTAAAGGTTTCATGCGCACACATTATTTTATGTACCATAAATTATGTCACACCCAAAATTCCATCATAAATTAATATGATCCCGGAATTTATAGACATAATTTAAAACATAAGATAAATCACATAAGACATGCTCAAAAATTAAATTGCAACATGCTTATAACAGTAAATAATTAAAGCAAATAATCATGTTTCCTATTATTTACTAGTGCGCACATAATAAATCACATCAGTACGAGAAATAATTAAATAAACAAATAAAATTTCTCGTGGCCCCTCAGATGCGATTACAACTGAAAAATAATTAAATCTAATCTATTACAAGATTTAATTCCAATACAGATCTTCAAACTGGGCCTCCGTCGGACTTGAAATCTGATTTGAACTTGCATTAACAGCAATTGTGCTTCAATTAGGGTTTCAAGCCCAAAATAGCAGCCAAACCCTAATTTCCAGGACAGCGGGCCGCCTCTGGGCCGACGGGCCTGACCTCCAGCCCGGGCAGCCACAAACCCTAGCTAGGAAACCCTAGCCGCCAGCCACCAGGCCAGCCCACCGCGCCGCCTTTGTGGCCGCCACCTGCGGCCGAAACTCGTGTCATGCCTGACGCCCGCGCTCAGCCCCATCATTGCTGGCCGCCGCTGCAGGAGTTGTCATCGGAGAGAGTCACGCAAGAAGCAGCAAACGCAGCAAATCGGCGCCGCTTTGCACCACCGCACGAAGCGCTGCCTCTGCGCTCAACCGCCAACCCCATCACCGCCTTCGTCCACGGCGCCATCGACATCCGCCAGCGACGTCCAAGCCATCGCAGCCAACAGGAAGAGCTGCGGCAGAACCCTAGCCGCGGCCAGCCGCGTCCACCGCCTCTTGCGCTTCCACGCGCACCCTCCTGCTTGCCGGAGTTGCTGTAGTCCACCGGCGACCATAACGGCGTGAGGGAGAGAGGGCGCGGCCCAGCCACACAGCAGAAACAAGTTTTGCCGCACCGCCGCCACCCGTCGCCGCCGCTGCCGGCGGCGGCCGTGCCGCCGGTGAATTCCTAGTCACTGCTACTACGCTGAATCTTTTGTCGAGTTCTCCATTCTCGTTCTTCGTTTCTCCGGATCTCAATTTTTACAGATTTGAAAAAATAAAGAAAATACGAAAAAATAGATCTAGATCTATTACATGATTTCCTATCAAATCTAACCACGGATTTTCTCGTGGTGAAAAACAGAACCAAAAACGAGAAGGCCACGAGAACAAAAACATCCACGACAATTTAAATCCATCCTTGAACATACATATTTATTTAATCTCAATCTATTCAAGATAGAGCCTAAGAACATGAACCTGGCTCTGATACCAATTGTAGGGTTTGAGTCTACGATGGACAACACGAGTTGCCATTATGAATTTCTTGCCAAGGATCGTTCTTAGGATACCAGGAACAAATTTTGAATAAATAAACCATGCGATCCTATGCATGCTCCTACAATATTAATTGCAGAGGATGGATTTAGAGAATACCCGATTTCACCGTATGATCTACAGATCTAGATCGGAGCCAACAACGATGAAATAGATCTGGATCTGAATCTGAACTCTGGCGATGAAGTGTTGTTCGTACAGATCTGATCTTTTGATCTGTTCCCTTGCTCCTTGGAAATCTGGTGAGGATTATCTACCAAGTTGAATCCGAGATCTGGAGGAATCGATCAATTCCTCCCACAGATCAGCCGCCGCCGTCTCTCCCAATTTTCAATCTACTGAAAGGTGTAACTTGATCTGATGGAGAGAAGGCCTATATATAGTGTTAGGGTTTTGAGAAACCCTAACCCTAATGGGTTGTGAGCAGTTAATGGGCCAGACCAGGGATCAGATGCAAATAATAAAGTGGGCCCTCTTTATTAATTAATCTTTCCTTGTTCAACCCAGAACATAATTAATTAATAAAACATTGTTTTAACCTTCACAACGGTAACAATGTTGACTCGCCCCTTTATTACCACGTTATTAGGAACGGGTTGCACCAAACTAACATGATCCACATATTTAAGGTTATAGACATTCATTAATTAATTTGGCTTATGACAATCAGCCACAATTAATTAATCTCTTATTTCCTGAGTAATGCCACTCACTACTTTTCACTTATGCCTGAATTAAATAATTCAACCTGCAGGGTTTAGCATAATGAACCTTGTGAGCTCCTCAGGGAATGTCACCATCCTGAAACGGATATGCTTACCCAAACGTCCAGACTAAGCAGGCCACACACAAATTGCCAACACCCAAAATAGGGGTATAAGAGTACATGAAAGACTCGCCACCATGGTCAATCAAAGTGCGGTCAATCTGTGTGTGCCCCTTATCCTTCAGTTAGGTATAAGATCATAGGAAGTATGTTAGGGATCCGGCTCATTCATATGTCAATGAGAATGGCACATCCCACTGTTGATCCCATCAATACATAACTATGTACCGACACATCAAGTAGCTAGGATAAGCCCACTTATGAACCGATGTGCCGCAGCTTAGACCGACAGCCTATCCAGGGACCGTCTCATCTGTGATACTGTTTATATCTCGCTAGGTCAAACGATTCATATGATCCTCTGTGATCTCCTACACACCATATGATCATCCCTATAGGCGAGATAATAGGATATTATCATTTGTTGTATGTTTGTTCTATCAGACAACGAGTATTGTAGCGGCAACATATATGAAGACCAGTGTACAAAACACTTAATCTTATATGCTTTTAGTATATAATCCCCACTTCTAACTTCATATTTCGTTCCATCATTGCTCGTTCAAACTCTTTTTCTTTCCGCAACAACTCAGCTTCCTCTGCTTTCACCCTTGCTTGTTCAGCAATCCTTCTTTCTTCTCCCTCTTTGAGAGCATCCAAAACAAAAGTGGAGAAAGATTTGTGTGCATCATGATCGACGTTGACAGTCACCACATTTGTTTGCACCGTAGAGACGGTTTCTTCCACATGCGTGATCTTGTTAGTAACTTCACCAACCTTTTCCTGAACCTCAGAGACAGAGGTTTTAACTTTAGAGATTGCTCCTCGTACATCAGCAACCTCTTTTAGGACTTCTTCATTAAATCTGGCTTACTGGATGTCGCGTTGATGTAGTTCATTGTGGAGTATGTTGACAAGAGATTGAAAACTCACTTGTACTGGTTCAGCAGCAATAGAAATGTTGAAAACGACCATTTCGTTACTGGTTGCTCCGGTGGTAAGTTCACCAACTTCCCCTTCCATTGTTATGATCGAAAATTCTGGGACAATGACTTCAATTCTTTGGGTGGTAGCTTCAGTAACCTCATTGGTATCCACTTCCATTGAGTCACTCACTACATCTTGATCGGGATTTAAAGCAGAACCTTGAGCCTCAGAAGCTTGAAGTGAGGCAGCAGCTCGAGTATAGTCTTTCTGAAAACTGATCATCTTGAGATGGTCCTGTCTCTTAACCTCTTCTTCCTTTGCCTATTCAAGAGCGGCTAGTTCTAGGCTTCTAATTCGCAACTTCTCCTCATAAGAAGCTTTTCTTCTCTGATAAGCATCCATTGTAGCCCTTTGTCGTTTGGTTAGCTGTATATGTGCTATAGACTTCTGATCGGGAGCAAACTGAGATCGGGCCAATGACAGGGATGCGGAGTATATTCGGTGGGCACGGATGCCTTTTAGTCTTGCAATCACCTGTTGATCGGTAAACTATTTCGTGCAGGAGGGCTGATCCATCCATTCGTTTGCCCATAATTCTTCGGAACGACAGAAATTTAGGCATTTCCTGGCAATGGTAATTATCCTTTCATCAAAATGGAGTTCATGCATAATGTAATCATATGTTTTCCATTGTCGAAATTCTTTACCAAGCACCTTGCTTTCTTTTGTTCCTTCATCAATTTCAACATAGAAGACCCCGGTAATGTCCCTATTGACTTCTTGATCCACAAATGCTAAGATTTCATCACTCCAATCTCGGAGATCGGCATTCGATTCATCTTCAAGCGAGATAGATGCGCACCACTGAGCGACCCTTCTAGAGTGGGAGAGTTTCCCAGGTAAACCATGAAATGGGATCCTCAGTTGTTCGTTCTTCAAGGTGGGTTATTTCCTAAGAGTTTTGGCATCAAATACCTCAACAGATTCCCCATCAGAATCAGATTCTGATGAGCAGTTGGACTCATCCAAAAATCCAGCAGAGGAGACATCTTGTTCCATCGTATCATCTGCGTGATCCTCATTAGTAGCAGTGGCTGTTGTCCTCTCAGCAACATGGACTTCTTCAGCAGTGTCCGGCATAATTATTTCAGCTACAGTAGACTCTTCAGCAATGGTATGAGTCATGGCCTCAGCAGGCGGTTCTTTTTCAGATTTAGCAACATTCTCCTCAAAAGCTGGTTCCTTTTCAGATTCAACAGCATTTTCCTCAGCAGCTGGTTCGTTAGCAGACATGTTTGTGTCTACAGTTTCCTTTGAGGTTCCGGACGACCCTGCATCCTTATCCTTGGGAGATATAACATATGTTGCTTTGTGTGGTACGTCCTTCTTTGAACTATTGCCTTTAAGAAGTTCGTTGGTTAGTTCACGAATCTAAACTTGTTTTCTCTTGGAGTCTTCCTTGGTATTGAAAGCGCTAGAGTGGATCATCGTGTCTATCTTTGCGTCAGTCATGCCGTCTTCTTCTGGTGTTATTTTGGCAGGTTGAATTACTTCAACAAGGATTTCCACTTCTTTTCCTTTCTTAGAAGAATCTGATGTTGTCTTTCCTTTCTTTGTTGCTCTACTCAATTGGTCAGCAGCTTCCTCGTTCGATGTTGAACGAACAAACTTCTTTTGAGCCTATCGCTCGTCGTGCGATTGCTTGATTTGTTCGAAGTTCAAATCTTTTCCTTCAAATGTAATTCTTTCAATCTCCTTTATGTAACTGTGCTTTCTTTGCAGCGTCTCGTTTTCTTTTGGTTTCACGTATGCCTTTGACACGTTCCTAAAAGCTTTTAGAGGACAAGGGTGGGTCAATCTCCTTTTCAGTAACAGCAGCAGCTTGATCAGTAGCCGCTTTCTTCTTGGCTTCTTCGATTTCCTGAAGCTCAACAGTTTTGAACAGCCGTTGACGAGTAGATCTCCTCTTTTCTGTTGGCACAACTTTTGTTTGTTGTTCAGATGAAATTGGAAGAGCAAGTTGACCAATCACGACGGTGGTTGTTTTGCTGCTTTCTTCTCCATAATCTCTTCTATCCGTTCGGTAGGCATATCACCGAGGGTTACAATGTCATCGAGTTGCTGAAAGCACTGCTCAATTTCAACATTCTTAGTCAATACCGCTATTTCTTCAGCAGTGACAGGTGATGCCGCCTGCAGCACCTTGTGTCCTAATGAGCTTTCGTCGACTTCCTCATGTTAAGTGGGCTTATCCTTATCGACATTAGACTTGCCGGTCAACTTCTTTGGTTTCTTGTAGTCAAGCGGGTTGGCTTCCTTCCTTGTTGCAGGAATGAAATCAGTGGGAAATAGCTTCACACCTTGATCAATCTTCGTGGGGTGCATGACTAACTCTAGAAACTTGCTGATTTTCAACCCAAAGTTAACGTTCGATGAGAATGTTACATCGACGGACATGTGATCATTCTTCTTGGCATGTTCTGCCCATCGTTCAAAGAAAAATTATGCCCAATTGCCCTTCACTCTGTCCGTGAGAGCCATCAAGACAACGTACTTCTTAGCAGATAACTCAGAGTATGATCCAGCATCACATTGAAACATCTTGATGACCAATTCAGCAAGATTTATAAACTCATCTTTTAGGGCGTTAATAGGGGTGGCAGCCTTGAAAGTAATTGCCTGACCTTTCCTATCCTTCAATTGGCCAGGCTTCTTCCACTGATTCCAACGCCGTTCCATTTCATCATAATCTGCTAATTTGTATTGAGATATATGTTCCCCCTCATTTTAAAGACCAAAAGTCTTGGCAAGTACATCGGAATTTACATCGATGATGCTTCCATAAACACAGGTTTTGAAAGATTTTCCATCCTTACTCATGACTGCTCTTGCATAGAATTCAGAGACCATATGCGGATGAAAATGCATGGGTTCAGCGGATAAGTATTGAATTACCTATTCGCTGTCGAGGATATCCATTATCCAATCCGAGATATGTTCAGCAGCAAGACGCTTGTACAGTATGTGATCTTTCATGATTTGAGCTAAACGCCTTTGCTCTTTTGTGTGACCGCTCTGTGTTTTCTTCCGAGCCATCATAACTAGTTGACCATATGATATTGAATGGTCAACATCTTCCTTATTTAGAATGCCGGTAAAACCTGGTGCATGTCACGCATGCAGGGGTTCTTCAGAGTTTGGTGGAAAATTGAAGATACGGGGTTCACTGGTTTCAGAATGATGCTTATGGGAAGTGGGTTTCTGAGATGATGAGGCTTTGGGATCGGAGGCCATGTCTTTGAGAAAGAATTTTGTGTAATCTCGAAGAATTCGGAGATTTTAAATTTGGGAATTTTGCTCTGGATTCGAAGGAGATAATGAACAGTAATCAGAGCACGATAGGGTTAAACTTTTAAATGCGAGATCTAACGGTTGAGGTAAATTCTGAGACAAGTTAGATCAACAGTTCATAAAGAACGCGTCTTTCCATATGGCTTCCCATGCTCCAAGAAACACTCAAGTGCATCTGACGTGGCGTCTCCTCAGTTGATGCCGCCGTTAGCGTACATTAAATACGCCTTATCGGGTCCCATCAAGTTTGAATTTTGAGTCATCCCGCCTCGATTCTGAATCTGTTGTTGCTTCTGATCTAGCAGCCGTCCAAGGATGCTGATAGATGGTAGTAAGTCTCAACACCCAGATTCACAAAATGATCTGCTAACCTTGCACGAGATTTGTCAGCATCTTTCGAAGTTCTGCTGAGTCTCTGACGACTCTGTTCGAAAATCGTAATGATGATGAGAACCTCGAACCTTTCAATGCTCCTTATTTAATATTGCTGAAATGATTTGACTCTCCATGCATACACGTCGATTCCTTTACTCGCGACGTTTCATATTGCAAGAGACGAATCATTGTGATCTTCAGACAGATTCTTCTCCTTCTTCGCGTTATAATTGGCAAATCCTCTATAAATACCTCCGTTCGAGATTATCCAAACATCTCAACTTCCGTCCTCTCTTGACTCATAATTTCAACCTTTCTTTCAACAAGAAAATCAAGTTCCCTTCTTCACTTATGGATTCTCCTCCAAGAACCTTAAATATCAGGCGCAACCTGATTCTGGATGAGCCGGGCTTGGATCGATATTATATAGATGATTATGATGTGGCAGTGAAGATTATGTCTGCATTGCAGTGGGGTGGTCTTTCACAGTTTGTATGTGCCACTCCTTATCGTTTGCAGGAGGAAGTTTTGAGGGATTTCCTTGGTGATTGCCATGTCGATCAGAATGCAATTTACGAGGTGTTCCATGGTAAGCTTGTCCGTTGGACCCCTGACACCTTTGCACTGGATTTCGGGCTTCCTCGAGGTCCATTGTCTGTGGAGGATTATCTTGCAGATGAGGTGGCTCCAGAATGGTTGGCATGGGAGAAATGGTGTCATTCTCCTCGTTTTGAGTTTAGTCCTGACATTCTAGTCTCTCGTCTCCAGACTTCATACTGGGTGATGTTTCGCATTGCCCATGGTATGTTTCTTGGACAGGAGCCTTATGACCTCTGCTTCTCAAGGGCTGTTTTGCAGGTGATGATGGCTATGGATGATGCTGCCTCTGTGGACTGGGCCGGATTCTTCTTCAAGAATGTATGGGAAAGCATCAAGCTTCATCCGTTTGTGCCACTGCGGAATGGAATGCAGCTCAGCTGGTTGATGGAGAAGTATTTTCTGAAGATTGCTGATGGTCCATCCAACCTTCAAGGAGCTGATTTCTATCCTTATAAGCTGGTGTCGCCTTTCTGAAAAAAAATGAATCTCGTAGTAGATTTGTTTTTATTTTATCTGATAATGTAATGTCCTTCCTTTTGTAATGAAGTTCCTCTTTTTGCGAAGCATATCCATCTCTTCAGTGATGAATATATTAATATTATGATCTTTGATATTTCTTCAAGACCAAAGATATATGTGATCTTTACTCTTTCATATTCTGCTGAGCAGATATAATCTATCTGCTGACTGTGTAGAGGGGTGTTTTCGACATTTGCCATTATCTTAGTAGACTTCATTTAGCAAAGACCTCCATAATATGCTGAAGATAATAAAAAGAAATCCACGAAAACCAGAAAGAATGAAAGTAGCATCTTATTCATCCGCAGCAACGTCTAATTCCATCATACCTAATTTGATGCATAATTCTTTGAATCTTGTTTCTGCTAGAGGTTTAGTGAAGATGTCTGCTATTTGATCCTCCGTGCATATTCGTTGAATATCAATATCCTTCTTTTCTTGATGATCACGGATAAAGTGATGTCGGATATCAATATGTTTGGTTCTGGAGTGATTTACTGGATTCTTTGTGATGCACATAGCACTGTTGTTATCACAGAAGATTGGTACACATTCAGGAGAAATGCCATAATCCTGGAGTTGTTGTCGAATCCACAGAATTTGCTGACAGCAACTAGCAGTCGCTACATACTCTGCTTCAGTGGTTGATGTTGCTACCGAGTGCTGATTTTTGCTAAACCAGCTGATCAACTTATGTCCAAGGAATTGATATGTTCCGCTGGTGCTTTTTCTATCAATTTTGCATCCTCCCAAATCCAAATCTGAATAATCACTCAGAGTTAGACTGTCGGCTCTTGGATACCAAATTCCTAGGCCTTCTGTGCACTTCAAATATCTGATAATTCGGCTTGTTGTATCTAGGTGCATTTTGTTCGGTTGAGATTGATATCTCGCACATAGTACCACAGCATATGATATATTAGGTATGCTGGCTGTAAGATATAGCAGAGATCCGATGATCCCTCGATATAAGGTAGGATTCACGGCTTCTCCTTCTTTCTCGAGATCTGCTATACACGCATTGCTGATGGGAATTCTTAACCTCTTGGTTTTCTCTGGAAAATACTTAGCAATCAGATCCCGCATGTATTTTCTTTGGTGAATGAAGATTCCTTCATCTGATTGTTGAACTTGAAGTCCAAGAAAGTAGGACATCTTTCCCATCATACTCATTTGAAAGTTGCTCATCATTAGCTTGGAAAATTTGTCACAAAGTTCTTGATTCTTAGAGACAAAAATGATATCATCAACGTAGATTTGTACAAGTAGGATGCTTCCTTTATCTTTAATACGAAAGAGTGTTTGATCAATTCTTCCCTTTTTGAAACCATTGTCGAGCCAAAACTTGGATAAGGTTCCGTACCATGCTCGTAGTACTTGCTTTAGTCCATACAAAGCTTTTCTCAGCTTATAGACTTGGTTTCCATTCTCAAATCCTGGGGGTTGCACAACATAGACTTCTTCTTTGAGCTCGCCATTGAGGAATGCACTTTTGACAACCATTTGCATGACCGAGAATTCATGATGTGCAGCATAAGCAAGGAATAACCTTATTGCTTCCAATCTGGCTACTGGAGCAAATGTCTACTGGAGCAAATGTCTCATCATAGTCAATGCCTTCACACTGTTTGTATCCTTTGGCTACAAGACGTGCTTTATTCCTCACCACCATGCCTGATTCGTTCTTCTTGTTCTTGAATACCCATTTGGTCCCTATAACATTCTGATGTTCTGGTCTATCTACCAGATCCCATATATGATTGCCAGAGAACTCAGCAAGCTCCTCTTGCATAGCGTTTACCCAGTCTGGATCGCGAAGAGCATCCTCAACTTTAGTTGATTCCTCACTTGATAGGTAGCAAGAAAACATTGCAGACCCTTGTCTTGTAAGAAAAGGATCATTAATATCTCCGAGAACATCTTCTAGGGAATGAGCACGCAGCCATGCTGGTCTGATTGGTTCTCCAGCATTTCCCTCTCCGTTTTGATTATCGGTATTCTCTACATCATTCGCTTAATCCTCAGCATCTGGCGTGTTGGTAATTTGTCTTCAATGGCAGAAATTCTTTCAGCAACTGGAGCTTCTGCTATAGGAACATCATGATCTGGACCTTCTTCTTCTGCAGGAATCTCAGCAACTGGTAGCTCAGCAGCTAGTAGCTCAGCACCTCCTGTGCCAAGGTCTTCAGTAGCATCTACTCCTTCAACAACAGTAGGAGAATTTGAAGTCTCCTCATCTGAATCATCAAGCAAATTAAAGATATCCTTTTGAGGATTGGCCTCAGCATGATCATTGACATCATTGGCCTGGTCAGTGGTTTGATCACCGGCTGAGCGCGTCTGGATTGGATCACAATCATTCATAGACTTAGTCGGGTCAATCCGTAAGTTTTCAACGGAATTCAAAATTGATTGACCATTGACATCATTAGTCTCATGATTGATTTCCCTCGTCTCTTTTACAACTCTGCGCACTAAAGTAGATTCATCAAAAATAACATTGCATGTTATTTCCACAATTCCAGGAGTCTTATTTAATACTCTATAACCTTTGTGAGTAGGATGACCATATCCGCTACATACTCTGCTTCAGTAGTCTTGTAATGTTGATTCCAGATCAACCCACGAATCTGATGCTCAAAAGTGTGCAACATACTTGTAGAAGTCATTGAGACGATCGATATGGTACAAGTTTTCAAAGAGTTCCATCGTTTACTAATGATGATATTGTGGTTTGTACCGAACTCTTCATTTAAGCATTTGTAAAGTAAATTCCCAATCAACCCACAACTCAGATGCTCGAATGTGTGCAACATAATTGTAGAATTCATCGAGACGATAGATTTGGTAAAAGTTTTCCAAGAGTGCCATCGTTTGTTTATGAATATATCGTGGCTTGTACTGAAATCATCATTTAAGCCCCTACAAAGTTTATTCTTGTTCTACCCACAACTCTGATACTCGAATGTGTGCAACATACTTGTAAAAATCATCAGAAAGATTGATATGTACAACTTTTCAAAGAGTTCCATCATTTGTTGATGAAAATATCGTTGTTTGTACAAAACTTTTCATTTAAGCACTTATAAAGTGGATTCCCGATCAACCCACAACTCCATTGCTCGATTGTGTGCAACATACTTGTAGAACTCAATGAGACGGTCAATTTCGTTAAAGTTTTCAAAGAGTTCATACGATATCATGGTTTGTATCAAACTCTTCATTTAAGCACTTTTAAAGTTTATTCTTGATGAATGTGTGCAACATACTTGTGGAACTCATCGAGGCGATTGATTTGGTAAAAGTTTTCAAAGAGTTCCATCATTTGTTGATGAAGATATCGTGGCTTGTACCGAACTCTTCATTTAAGCACTTATAAAGTTGATTCCCGATCAATCCACAACTTTAATGCTCGAATATTTACAACAAAATTGTAGAACTCATCGAGATGATCAATTTGGTACAAGTTTTGAAAGAGTTCCACCATTTGTAGTTGAAGATATCGTGGTTTGTAGAGAACTCTTCATTTTAGCACTTGTAAAGTTGATTCCCGATCAAACCACAAATCTGATGCTTGAATGTGTGCATCATATTTGTAGAACTATCGAGACGATCAATTTGATACAAGTATTCTAAAATTACCATCATTTACTGATGATGATATCATGGTTTGTACCGAACACTTCATTTAAGCACTAGTAAATTTGATTCTCGATCAATCTACAAATCAGATGCTCGAATGTGTGCAACATTCTTGTAGAACTCATTGAGACGATCGATTTGGTACAAGTCTGCAAAGAGTTCCATTATTTGTTGATGAAGATACCGTGGTTTGTACCGATCTCTTCATTTTAGCACTTATAAAGTTGATTCCCGATCAACCACAACTCCGATGCTCGAATGTGTACAACATACTTGTGGAACACATTGAGACGATCATTTTGTAAAAGTTTTCAAAGAGTACCATTATTTTTTGATGAAGATATCGTGGTTTGTACAAAACTATTCAATTAAGCATGTATAAAGATGATTCCCGATCAACCCACAACTCCGTTGCTCGAATAAGTGCAACATACTTGTAGAACTCAAAGAGACGATAGATTTGGTACAAGTTTTTGTAGAGTTCCATCATTTGTTGATGAAGATATCGTGGTTTGTACCGAACTCTTCATTTAAGTACTTATAACGTAGATTCCCGATCAACCCACAACTCCAATGCTCGAATGTCTGCAACATACTTGGAGAACTCATCGAGAAAATCTATTTGTATAATTGTTCAAAGAGTTCCATCGTTTGTTGATGAAGATATCGTGGTTTGTTCCAAATTCTTCATTTAAGCACTTGTAAAGTTGATTCCCGGTCAACCCACAACTCCGATGCTCGAATGTGTGCAACATACTTGTAGAACTCAATGAGACAGTTGATTTGGTTCTAGTTTTCAAAGAGTGCCATCGTATGTTCATGAAGATATCGTGGTTTGTACCGAACTCTTCATTTAAGCACTTATAAAGTTGATCCCCGATCAACACACAACTCTATTGCTCGAATGTGTGCAACATACATGTAGAACTTATTGAGACGATCAATTTGGTTCAAGTCGTCAAAGAGTCCCATTGCTTGTTTATGAAGATATTGTTGTTTGTACCAAACTCTTTATTTAAGCCCTTATAAGGTTGATTCCCGATCAACCCACAACTCCGATACTCGAATGCGTGCAACATACTTGTAGAATTCATTGAGAGGATCGATCTGGTACAAGTTTTAAAAGAATTCCATCATTTGTTGATAAAGATATCGTGGTTTTTACCGAACTCTTCATTTAAGCACTTATAATGTTGATTGTCGATCAAACCAAAACTCTGATGCTGGAATGTGTGCAACATACTTGTAGAACTCATCGAGACAATTCATTGGGTAAAAGTTTTAATTGAGTTCTATCATTTGTTGATGAAGATATTGCTGTTTGTACCGAACTCTTCATTTAAGCACTTATAATGTTGATTCTTGATCAACCCACAACTTTGGTTCTCGAATGTGTGCAACATACTTGTAGAACTCATCGAGACGGTCGATTTGGAACAAGTTTTCAAAGAGTTCAATCATTTGTTGATGAAGATATCGTGGCTTGTACCGAACTCTTCATTTAAGCACTTATAAAGTTGATTCCCAATCAACCCACAACTCCAATGCTCGAATGTTTGCAACAAACTTGCAGACCTCATCGAGATGATTGATTAAGTACAAGTTTTCAAAGAGTTCCACCGTTTTTAGTTGAAGATACCATGGTTTGTACCGAACTCTTCATTTAAGCACTTATAAAGTTTATTCTCGATTAACCCCCAACTCTAATGGTTTGTTGATGAAGATATCGTGGTTCGTACTGAACTCTTGATTTAAGCATATGTAAAGTTTATTACCGACGAACCTATAACTTTGATGCTCGAATGTGTGAAACATACTTGTAGAACTCATCAATAATATCAATTTTGTACAAGTTTTCAAAGATTTCCATCGTTTGTTGATGAAAAACCATGGTTTGTACCGAATTCTTCAATTAAGCACTTATAAAATTGATTCCCGATCAACCCACAACTCAAATGCTCGAATGTTTGGAACTTAATTGTAGAAATCATAGAGACGATTAATTTGGTACAAGTTTTCAAATAGTTCTATCGTTTGTTGATGAAGAGACCGTGGTTTATACCGAACTCTTCATTTAAGCACTTGTAAAGTTGATTCCCGATCAACCTACAACCTTGATGCTTGAATGCATTCAACATACTTGGAGAACACATCGAGATGATCGATTTGGTAAAAGTTTTCAAAGAGTTCCATCGTTTGTTGATGAAGATATTGTGGTTTGTTCCGAACTCTTCATTTAAGCACTTGTAAAATTAATTCCCGATCAACCCAAAACTTCGATTCTCGAATGTGTGCAACATGCTTTTAAAACTCATCGAGACGATTGAATTAGTACAAGTTTCCAAAGAGTTCCATCGTTTGTTGATGAGGATATCTTGGTATGTACCGAAATCTTCATTTAAGCACTTATAAAGTTTATTCCTGATAGACCCACAACTCTGTTGCTTGAATGTGTGCATTTTACTTTTAGAACTCATTGAGACGATTGAGTTGTTTAAAGTTTTCAAAGACTTCCATCGTTTGTTGGTGAAAATACTGTGGTTTATATCGAACTCTTCATTTATGAAATTATAAAGTTGATTAGGGATCAACCCACATCTTAGATGCTCGAATGTGTGCAACATACTTGTAGAACTCATCGAGATGATTTATTGCGTACAAGTTTTCAATGAGTTCTATCATTTGTTGATGAATATATCATTTTTATGAATATATCTCTAGGTATAAAAGACAAGACCAAAACAGAGACACAACTACTGCTTCAATCACTGCCTACACTCGCAAAAATCCTATGTAAGAGATTCCCTTGACAAAGCAAACTAAGGGATAAAGTAGTCAGCTGAGAGCACGAGATAAAGTGTATTCAAAGCTCTCAACATCCAGGAGTGTCCCCCATTGAATATCTGACACTGCCTTCAAGAGATTCCTTGACATAGTTCAAGAATCCAATCATTAGGGTACCTTCCATCCTAGGAAGCATCCAGCAGTCACATTTATGAAAAGAGATTGACTCCGACGGGCGTTTGCCAAAACCAGAAAATGTTCAGGAGAGAACTATAAAACCTCCATTGCAGCGAAGGACAAGTTTTACAAAGGTGCAGCCTTTGACTTGGTCGTAGCTATGGACTGGAAAGAACGAAGTAATGGAGGATAGCTTTGTTGTGGCGGGGTCGAAAGCTCACTGCCTACAGCAAGTGTTCGGTGAATCCTTGTATTTCGTATATCTTTTTAGTGAATTCATAGCAATACAGCTAAGGAGTGGACATAGATCTATTGGATCGAACCACTATGAATATATTGTGTTCTTACTATTTTATTGCTTATTGTTTACTGTGTTAACTTGAAACCTAGCAACCAAGTTGTTAGAGTATAACAGTAAGAAATCCTATTCCAGGCTGAGCTAAACAATCTTGATAAGAACTTAGGTGCAACTGAAGGTTAGTATTCCGCTGCATTTCTTGTGTGAGTTGGTTCGTTATTCACCACGACAACTCTGATCAGGGACTAACAAGGTGTATTAGAGCGGTAGTTCGTAAGACTTGCTACTTCTGAGTCGCTTTGACCGCATCTGTGTTTATTCCTTGCACTAATTTGTTCTTTTGTGTCTCTAGCTTAGGTACTTCAAGATTATAATGATGAATCATACCTTGCCCAAGTATACGAAGGGGAAGTTTAATTCGAGGCAGAAGATGGCCACTATCGAGTTGCAAAGCATACATCCGAATATGGCGGATGTTCTTGCAAAAGGTCCAATAAAAATTATGAAAGTTAACACTCTTGTAGGACCGGCTGCCGATGGACAATCGAGAACTCAAATGGTCATGAAGCCGTTCGATGAATACACGGTTGAAGATAAGAAGAGAGCTCAGTTGGAGCACTTAGCAAAGAAACTAATCCTGGATTCTTTGCCGCCGTTGATGGCAGATAAAGCTTTGGATTTTGATACAGCTAAGCAAATGTGGGATTATGTTTATTAATCTTCCTAGGAGACCAACCAGATGATGCGCAACAAGCTACAGGTAGCTGTTGACAAATATGAGTCTTTTTCTATGCTTGCGGGTAAATCCGTACAAGCAATGGCTATTGTCGGAGAACTCCAGAATTTGGGAAAGACGTACGATAATGGCAAGATGAATAAGAAGATCATCTCCAAGCTCTTTCCATGGGTGGATTAGTTCGTGAAGATGACGAGCTTGAGCGCGAAAGACCTTAGCCAAATGACCACATCTGAGGTATTTGCTCAACTCAAAACACATGAATTCATTATACAACAATCAAAGAAGAACGAAGCCGCTGCTGCAAAGACTTCATCATCTGCTGTACCCCCGGAGGATCTAGAATTCTTTGTGAAAAGAGACGTATCCAAATGGAAGACAAAAAAGCCATTCTGTCCTCATGAAAGATCAGCTCATGCTTCTCCAGCAAAAGAAGCAGTTCCATCCTCCAGTATGCAGCCTGAAGATCTAAAGATAAGTGAGCTCGAAGAGCAAATGCGAAAGCTTTAGAAGTTGATGCTGGAAGTTAAAGCTGAGAAAGAAGACAAGGAAGCTAAGCATACTTCATCATCCTCTCGTTCCACAGAGAGAAAGCCCTGGACATGCTTCGTGTGTAATTCTCCTGATCATCTTACGCATGAATGTCCTAGAGTAAGTCAGGAAGAAAGAGAGCGCCTCAAACAAAGGTTTGAGAGAAGAGCTGTCCAGGCTGTCACCTGAGCGTTGCTGACCAGGACCGAGGTGCTAGACGTTTCTGATAATGAAGAGCGTTGTCTTGATGGCCGATATTGTTGAAGACCAATTTGCTGATGCTGATGCTGAACAGAGTGCTGAATCGGATCTAGCAGTCGATGCGAATGACGTACCATCTACTAGCACTTCTAGCTTAGAAATTATGCACGAATCGGAGGAATCTTTTCTAGATTCTGAGGATGATTATCTCAAGAAGCTTTCTATCGAATTTTCAAAGATGTATGAAATCAAGAATGCTATCGTTGGAGAGAACACCTCACTCAAATTAAAAGATAGATCTTTGACGAAGGAAGTCGAAAGACTAAGGTCCGAAAGTGAGGATTTTTCAAAACTTAAAGCAGATTTCTCTAAGCTCTTTCAAAATTTTCAAATTCTTGAAAAGGAGAATCTTGTTTTAAATAGTAGACCTAAAGAGTAATGTATATGTGCTTATACATCTAGCACGACAGTTCTTTGTGCTATTTTGAGCTAACAAATGAAGCATTCTGATAAATCAGGATTGGGCCTTGGTTGTGAAGCAAAATTCTCTAAGGGTGTCTTGAAAAAGAATGCTGAATTTTCTAAGCAGAGAAAGATATGATTCGTTTCTGCTGGAAAATTGAATGCTGATAAAGGAAAGAATAAAGTTAATGTTGAGTCATCATCTACTAGGCAGACAGATTGGCGTAGCAAGCATGCTTCTGCAGGACCTCAACAGAATGCTCAGAGGATGTCTGCTAGGCATGTTAATGCGAGATCTCAGCACACTACCCTGAGAGTATCTGCTAAGCATACAACTGCTGGATCTAAGCATAGTACCCAGAAGATGTCTGCTAGATCTCACTTAGCAGTGCCAAGGAGGAATGCTGAGCATCATATTTCAAATGCTAAAATAGCATATCCTTCCTTCACAAAGGGCAAACAGGTTCAATAATATGCTTAAGACCATCGTACAAGCAGTACACACCACATAGGATGAACACCTATGTGAGGCCTGAGTCCAAATCATTTCCTTTTCAAAGGACAAGGAAGGCTAAGTACACTACTCCACCTAGATCTAATCATGTAAAACATGCTTATCCAAACGTCGAGAAGGGATCCAAGAGTGATGTAAAGACAAAAGTCTTGAAAATCACCAAGATGTGGATTCCAAAAGGAACTATGATCCATGCTAATCCCGCAGGACCCGATGCTAAGCGGGTACATAAAAAAATGTTAATTGTTTTGCAGGGACAGGATCCAAGTGCGAAGACATCAAGAATGTCAAATGAGTGGATCCTAGATAGCGGCTTTTCAGCGCACATGACGGGGGATGAAGAATTGTTCATAGACATTCAAAGAATCTATGGCCCCACAGTTGTGTTCGGTGACAACATTAAAGACAGAGTAATTGGGAGAGGATGCATAGAGCGAAATGGACTAAGGATTTGAAGGGATTCGTGAACTGAATCACGAAGTCCGTTTGCCAAGGATCAATAATTGGAATATCAAAAATAAATTGCTATGCCTATGAACAATCCTAGCATGCTCCTATATTATTGTGCATAAGAAGGTTTATGCGGAATACATGGATTGATGAACTCTGAAGAACTCGTGCGCGGAGATGTCCTTTGATCTTTCCCACGCACAAGGATTTAATTCCTAACAGATTGAGGAAATAAATCTTATGAAAATAATAATATTATATTCGAAAATAAAGAGGAAAGAGAAGAAGAAAAATCCTCCTGATTTGATCTTCAGATCTGTATCCCAACACGATCTGAAAATTCAGTGAAGATTCTCTATCTGATCCCTTGCCCGGTTGAGAAGCAGAATTTCCTACTCGTTCTCAGATCTTAGTCGATCACCACAGCTCCCAAATACTGGTTTGCTGTGTGCAACTTATGATCTTGTGGTGTATTGAGATCTGAGGAACTGAGGCCTATTTATAGGAAAATACTGGACTCCTATTGGGCTTGAGTTTCATGGGCCAGACCAGGAACCAAAATGCAAATAGCAAATAACGCCTATCAATTAATTAATTCCCATATTCAACCCAGAATATAATTAATTAATTAATATTGATTCATTCCACCAGAGAATCAATACTGTCCTACCTATTTGCTACCACGTTTTGAGGTACGGGTTGCATGGGCTCGGTATATCCCCACATTTAAAGTTACAGACATTCGTTAATTAATTTAAGCTCTGACAAGCTATTTAATTAATTAACATCTTATATTCCTGAATCAATCCACTCAAACCTTTTCACTTATGCTTGAACTTAATCAGCCTGCAGGACTTAGCATAACGAACCTTTTGAGCTGTTCAGGGAATGTCACCATCCTATACTGGATGTGGTTACCTAGTTCCAGTACCGGACAGTCATACACAAACTGCTATTACCCAAGATACAGATATACAGGCTCAACTAGAGCCTTTCACTGTAACTCAAAGTAATACACAATCTGCATATACTTCTGTACCGTCATTTAGGCGTACGATCTTGTCAAGCCATAGAGATCTAGATTCTTTTAATGTCAGATTAAAGAATCGATCTCGACTTAGGTCCTTATCAATGTGTGCCCCACACCAGCATACCAATCTATCCAAGACAAGATGCTTATTACTGCGTATGCTGCAGCCTACACCGACAGTTTATCCTGGAACTGTCTCAGTTGTGATAACTATTTATATCTCGCTAGGTCAAGCGATCCATATGATCTTCCATGATCTTCTACACACCGTATGATCTCCTTATCGACGAGATAAGAGGATAGTTGCGTTTGCGACACATGTTTGTTAATTCAAACAGGAGATGAACATACAACATTTATGATTCCCAATATATTAACCAATCGACCTTGTACATAATATACCAATCATAATGCTTTCAGTATATAAATCCATCAATCTCCCACTTATTCTCAAAGCATTATACAGGTGCTTTCCAGAGTATAACGCGTCTAAACTAATCTAGCTATTACTTCAAACATTCTACGTGGATAGCTTTGCCCTCAGCCCAAAGTTACGTACATTCATCTCGTAGACCTTCTGAGGTAGAGCCTTTGTGAATGGATCCGCTATATTATTTCTTGTATCAATCTTCTCTACTAGCACATCACGCCTTGCTACAATTTCTTGTATAATATGGTACTTCCTTTCAATGTGTTTTGTTGCTCTGTGAGTTCATGGTTCCTTTGAATTAGCCACAGCTCCCGAATTATCACAGTATATCGTGATTGTTTTGGGCAACTTAGGAATCACGTCCAACTCCAAAAGGAAGTTTCGAAACCATACCGCTTCTTTCGAAGCTTCAGAAGCTGCCACATATTCTGCTTCCATGGTGGAGTCCGCAATGCACTTCTGCTTTGCACTCCTCCACGATATGGCCCCACCTCCCAATGTAAACACATAGCTAGAGGTGGACTTCTTTTCATCTCGGTCTGCCTGGAAATCCGAATCAGTATAACACACAGGGCACAACTCCTCACATTGATAGACGAGACAATAGTCTCTAGTCCTTTTCAGGTATATGAGTATGTGCTTTACCGCGGTCCAATGCGCCTGTCCAGGGTTAGACTGGTATCTCGCTACCATGCCTACAACAAAGCAGATATCTAGCCTCATACATAGCATTGCATACATGAGGCTCCCCACGGCCGATGCATACGGCACGTTCCTAAATGCAGATTCCATGACCGTGAAACTTGTTTAAGTCCATACAGCGACTTCCTTAGCTTCTAGACCAAATGTTCTTCGCCCTTCTGCACATAACCTTCTGGCTGTTGCATATAGATGTCCCTACCTTCTTCAAGGTACCCGTTTAGAAACGCATTTTTGACATCCATCTGCTAGATTTCTAGGTCCTTATGTGCTGCTATGGCTAGGAGTATACGAATGGACATAAGCATGGCTACCGGTGAGAAGGTCTCGTCATAGTCTACACCTTCTTTCTGACTATAACCCTTCACCACCAGCCTTGCTTTGAATGCTGTAATTTCACCATTTGCTCCTTTCTTTCTTTTGTATACCCATTTGCACCCTATGACTCGACAACCATCTGGCAAATTAGTTTTCTGGTATACATCCATAGCCGTAATGGATTCTATTTTAGAATCCATGGCGATCAGCCATTTGTCTGCATCCTTATCAGATACCGCCTTGTCATATGTCCAGGGATCGGTATCATCCAGTCCGTTTTCCGGGATCAAGTCAGAAGACTCTCCCATGAACATGTACCTTTCGGGTTGGTGGACAACCCTCCCACTACGATGAGGCATCTGAACCGTGTCAGTAGTTGGCACAGTACGCGTTGGTCCCATACCATGCATTAGTGGTAGTGTTGGTATAGCCTCACCTGTTGTAGGTGGATTTACTATTACACTGGGCATTCCTGATGGAACTGCTTCTTTGTCCCCAAGCTCGTGGAGGACAATTTCACTCTTGGATCTGTGGTTTCTTACATATTCGTCCTCCAAGAATCTCGTGTTGGTACTGACAACAACTTTCTAATTCTCAGGACAATAGAAGTAACCACCTTTCGTTTGTCTGGGATATCCTACAAACAGCATCAGCTTACACCTACTTTCTAACTTATCAGGTTCCTTTGTCAACACAAATGCTGGACAACCCCAAACCCTCACTTTGTTTAAACTTGGCTTTCGCCCATACCAGAGTTCCAGAGGTGTTTTAGGAACTGATTTAGAAGGTACCAGGTTAAGCAAATAGGCCGCTATCTCCAAGGCATATCCCGAAAACAAAATTGGCAAGCTTGCATAATTCATCATCGACCTGACCATTTCCAAGAGAGTTCTATTTCTTCTTTCCGCTACACCATTTTGTTGAGGGGTTCCTTGTGCAGTCCACTGGGATGTAATCCTGTTATCTGACAAGTACTGCAAGAACTAAATACTGAGGTATTCTCCACCACGATCTGATCGTCGTGTCTTGATAGTCTTACCAAGCTTCTTTTCTACCTCAGTTCTGAACTCTTTCAATTTCTCAAAGCATTCAGAGTTATGGCAAAGCAAATAGACATATCCGAATCTTGAGTAATCGTCAATGAATGTGGCGAAATACTCATAGCTTCCACGAGCTTGCGTGGACATTGGGTCCACATAAGTCAGAGTGGATCAATTCCAACACATCCTCTGCTCGAGACTGACTTGCCTTAAAAGGCCTGGTCGTCATCTTTCCTTCTATACAGGACTCACAGATTTGATGCGGTACCACTTGGAAAGAATCCAAGAGCCCATCGCATGCTAATCTTTTAGTCCTCTTTAGATTGATGTGACCTAGTCTCAAGTGCCAGAGATATGTTTGATCCTCATCGGAAGAAAACTTTCTCTTTAAATGATTATTATTATTGGATGAGTTTGCAACATTCACGGAATATTTATGCATACAATCAATGATATAGAGAGAGTCAATCAGATTTCCATGACAGATAACACCGTTATTACCAATGATAGAAACTCCACTATCAAAAATAACTGAATATCCATCACAAAATAACTTGGAAACTGAAATTAAGTTCCGCCGAAAAATTGGCACATATAAAACATCTCTCAGAATCAAAACATTGTTTTCAAAGCATAAAGTAAAATCTCCAATGGCTACTGTTGAGACTCGCTCTCCGCTGCCCATTGAGATGGTAATCTCGTCATGCTTCAGCTGCCTTGTCGGCCTGAACCCCTGCAAAGTATAACAAACATGGTCAGTAGCTCCAGTATCCACTACCCAAGAATGGGTAGAAACTGATGCTAAACATGTTTCCGTTATAAATGCGCATGACGTACCTTGTCTACCCGTGCTAGGCACTAGACAATCTACTTCACTTTGCTTGCGTTTGCATGGCCTGATAACATCCTCTGCTAAGTCAGCTTCATCTAACCTTTTAAGCATTTCCTTTGCTTCAGCAACTGTCTTGTCAAAAGCTGACAAAGTTGGAGCAAATTCTAATGCCCTAATATCAGACTCCTCTCGCATCAGGGCCAAGAGTAACTCAAGGAGAGTGAACTCGCGCCTGGTACCGGGGGACTTGATGAAATCATCATAAGAATCAGAGAGAGAGGCATGACAATCAATATTTCTGCCCGCTTACTGACTTGTCCACCTCTCTTTCTGTACTTTCTCATAATTTCCATCATACTGACAAAGTGCAGAAGCAATGAACTCCCATCAGTCATCCTCTTGCAGACAAGGTCTTCCACAAGATTATAACTGACAGTTCGTCTCACCTTCCCATAGACCTGCACAAGATCCCTCCATATCTCAACAGCAGATCCGAACTTCTTGTACTTGAGCTTTAATTCTCTAGACAGACTCTTCATGATGAGTTTGCGGGCAAACTCATCAGAAGCTACCCATCTGTCATAGAATGCTCGCTCATAGCCAGTACAGTTCCAATACTTGGGAGTTAGAGGGTCAATGTAAAGTATATGGGCAAGAAACCACAGATCCAAGAGTGAAATTATTGTCCACGAGCTTGAGGATAAAGAAGCGATTCCATCAGGAAAGCCCAGGGTATTGGTAAAACCACCTGTAATAGTTGAGGAAATACCAACACTACCATCAATGCAAGGTATGGGACCAACGAGTACTGTGCCAACTACTGACACGACTAAGATGCCTCGTCGCAGTGGGAGGGTTTTCCACCAACCAGAATGGTATATGTTCGTGTGAGAGTCTTTTGACTTGATCCTGGAAAATGGACTAGATGATACCGACCCCTAACCTACGACGAGGCAGTATCTGATAAAAATGTAGACAAATGGTTGATCTCCATGGATTTAGAATTAGAATCCATTACGACTATGACTGTTTGTAGGATATCCTAGCCAAACGAAAGGGGTTACTTTTATTATCCTGAGAATTAGATAGTGCTTTCAGTACCAACGCAAGATTCTTGGAGGACGAATATGTAAGAAACACAGATCCAAGAGTGAAATTATCCTCCACGAGATTGAGGATAAGGAAGCGATTCGATCAGGATAGCCCAGTGTAATGGTAAATCCACCTGTAATAGGTGCGGTTATACCAACACTGCCAATAATGCAAGGTATGGGACTGATTAGTTAGTATTTATACCTACTTATCTAGTTGTTATTTGACTGATTGAGTGTTCAGATTGTTTTTAGTGTCTTTTTCGTGCATGGATTGGCTTTTGTGCTTGTAATGTCGTGTTTGATGAATCATGCAGGTTTTTAGTCGAAAACAAGGAAGATCTTGGTCCACGTCGATCGACGCCAGGGCACGTCGATCGACGCAGACAATTGGAAGGATTGGTCAATGAAGAGGAAGGAGAGATTGACGGAAGCTACAGAAACAAAGCCATGTCGATCGACGCACGGTGGCATCGATCAACGAGGGTGTTCCAAAGGCGTCGATCGATGCTGATCTCCCACGATCAACGCGACTGCGGGATTTCCTAATCTGAACCTAATTTGAAGATAGAGCCATATCTAATCCTAGATGTTGTTTGATACAACTTTCATTATTTTAAATAGCCATGTAAAATTCGAATTTAGGGGTGGAAATCAATATAGCAATTAAGAGATTCTAGAGTTGAAGAATTTAGAAGATTTCCCAGAGTTTTAGAGTTTATGTTTGAAGACAGAATTTTGTGGGAAGACATTCAGACCAAAGTTTTTATGCAATTCAGGTTTTATTTTTCTATGATGAATATTGTTATGAATATGTGTAACTAACTTCCTTCTCAGATTCTAGGGTTTCGAATTATCAATGTATGCATGTTTGATTAATTGAATTATTTCCCTTTCCCTTCGTAGTTTGTGAAATCTGTGTTTATTCATAATCTTGAGTTTGCTGGCCACATCTTAGGATTAATTAATTGATTACTTGAGACGTAACTGTAATGGTTTTCAATGGAAAGAGATTTTCACAATATAATTTGATTTCTTATCATAAAAAAAGGAGATAAGTTACAGGAATAGATCTGTAGAATTATGGAGTTAATTAATTCATCTTGAGACCGAGCGAAGATATGTAATTAATTAATCTACTTTATTAATTATCCAACAAAGAAGTTCATAATACTTTTTCTAATGTTTCACTACGAAGAGGAATTAAATTGGGAATTAATCAATTCATTCATCCATGTCATAATTGATAAGTAGATATCCCTGGAATCTGTACTTCTCATAATCTTTCATCAAAAGTATTTCAATTTCCTGTTTAATTTTAACTTGCAAGTATTACGATTTTCGAAACAACAAAACCCAAAATTTAATTTTCCTAACCAGTATTTTGAGAACTTCTGATTTAGTACTTAAGGTTTTTCATTACTTCATTCCCTGTGGGATTGATAATTTTTATTTGTCACTATATTATTAGCTTTGCTAAGTCACTGTTAAAAAATTTTAGTGATCAAATTTTTGCGACGTTGTCGGGGAATGAATAGAAATAATCTTATTATTAAATATGTGATCGAAATACTGATTTAGGCTGTAATTTTTGTACTTTTTTCTGAATTTTCGTACCTTTCATCGTTCACGTCGATCAATGCAGTTTTTCTTTCCACGTCGATCGATGCCCGTTGTTTTTTTTCAAAATCTCAGCTTTTCGAATTCAGTTCGTTTCGTTTTATTTTTAGTCTTGCCTCACTACCTCCTTTGTTGTACAGGTAGTGCATGGGTACGAGAGCTAGAGGAAAGGACCCGCTTTATTATTGCGCGGACATTGAAGCCACTTGCAGAAAGATCAAAAGGAATGAGCGTGCTCAGGAAAACTCGATTAATCAAGCGATGGACGATAACGTACCACCGCCAATTGTTCAACCACCTCCACCAATGCTAAATGCAGAGGAGCAAGTTGTGCTTCTCCAAGAAGTTCAAGCTATGAGGGCACATATCCAACAGCTAAATCTGGAAAGAGACCTCGAGAGGAACAATCGGAATGGAAGGGATCTTCGTCGTAACCCACTGTTTGAGGACAATCATGATAATGAAGAGGATGAAAACCCAAATCCACCAGAGGAATCTAATGATGAGGAAGAAGAGGAGGCTATGCAGAACTGTTGGGAAAATATTCATGAATTACCCTTAGGATTTTATTGTAAAAGGTTTTGTTGGATCAAACCTTAGTAGTCGGTCGATCATTGCTGAACATTAGCATAGCTTAGCAACTGATGTAATGTCCTGTATAAGGTTAACATCGAGTTGTAATAGAATAGGCTGCTTGGAAGTATCCCAGCAAACATCAAAGAATGCTAAAGGAAGACCGCTAGCAATAACAAAATGCTAATGAATTAGCATTCGACAAACACATTCTAATTCACTGAAGATGCTAGCAAACTAAATCAGAGTAGCAGAAAAAGGACTTGCTATGCTTTGAGATCAGAAATATGTTGAAAGAGATCCAGCATCCCATACCAAAAGAAGCTCAGCAAAGCAAACCAAAACAACTGCTACACCGCCATTCTGACCAATACGCGACGATTAGCCATGTCAAAAGTAGGACAAAAAAGTCTGTCCAAAAGCAAAAAAGTTAGTAAATAGCTACCTGCATTTAAGGAAAAAGATCCGTTGTGTCTAAACGGATCTGCTGACTCAAACTTCGAGGACACCGCTATAAAAGGCAAGTCAAAGGAAGATGCAGGTGCTGCTCACTCTCAAACCAAAACTCGATATACGAAAGATTCCAAAAAGAAAAAAGGCAAGAGAGCAGTCCAGTTGAAAGGTTCGATCCGGAGATATCCAAAGGCCTTCAACATTCAAAGTGTCTCACTACGTCTGACATTCTTCTAAGTGATTCTTGAACTGATGCAAGAATCTTCAATCATAGGGATCACTTTCTTTTTAAGGAAAGCATCCAGCAGTCAATTTCTTGTAAAGAAATTGATTAAGGTGGGCATTGAAGCCGAGAACACACGATAGTTCGGAGTGAACTCTAAACACTTCCAAGTAAGTGGTGAAAGCGAGTTTTACAAAGGTGCGCCCTTGACTCAGCCGGAACCACACCACGAAAGTCCGGGGTATCGGAAGATAGCCGTAAAGCAGACAGACCTTCAGACGACTGATTGATTAACAGGAAAGGCAACTATTTGTACACCGTATACTTTCTAGTAAAATTCTTAGCGATTCGGCTAAGGAGTGGACATAGATCATTTGATCGAACCACTATAAATTGTGTGTTGTCTTTTTGTTACTGCTTTTGGAGCTATTATGTTTTAAAACCTAGTAACCTAGTTGCAAGTGTATAACTGAAAAAAGGTAACCTAAGTAAAATTTAACTAAAAATAGAGTTGAGAATAATTTAAATACAAGAAAACGCAATCTATTCCGCTGCACTTCGTGTGAGTACTTTATTGTAACCACGACGACTTTGATCATAAGGGACCAACATGTGGTATCAGAGCAGGAGGTTGAAAAACCGACTGCCTCTGAGTCGCTTAGGACCTAGATCCTAGTATTTCCTTGCGTCTCTTGTATCTGTGTTTTACATAGCTCAGGTAAAGACGAGAAGTATCTGATGACGAATCATGCTCTTCCAAAGTACAACAAGGATGGATTCGAAACATGGAAAAAGAAGGCCATGATCCAGCTGCAGGGCATACATCCAGAGATGAGGGACATTCTAACTGTTGGCTCTATAGAGATCATGAAGGTCAACACTTTATATAGTGTTAGGGTTTTAAGAAACCTTAACCCTAATGGGCTTGAGCAGTATATGGGCCAGACCAGGGATCAAATGCAAATAATAAAGTGGGCCCTCTTTATTAATTAATACTTCCTTATTCAACCCAGAACATAATTAATTAATAAAACATTCTTTTAACCTTCACCACGGTAATAATACTGACTCGCCCCTTTATTACCACGTTATTAGGAACGGGTTGCATTAAACTAACATGATCCACTTATTTAAGGTTTTAGACATTCATTAATTAATTTGGCTTATGACAATCAACCACAATTAATTAATATCTAATTTCCTGATTAATACCACTCACTCCTTTTCTCTTATGCTTGAACAAATCATTCAGCTTGCAGGATTTAGCATAAAGAACCTAGTGAGCTCATCAGGGAATGTCACCATCCTGAAACGGATATGCTTACCTATACATCCAGCCTAAGCAGACCCCACACAAATTGGCAAAACCCAAAATGCAGATGTTAGAGTACATTTAAGACTCGCCATCCTAGCGAATCAAAGTGTAGTCAATCCGTGTGTGCCCCTTATCCTTCAGTTAGGTTTAAGATCATAGGAAGTGTGTTAGGGATCTGGCTCATTCATATGTCAATGAGAATGGCACATCCCACTGTTGATCCCATCAATACATAAACATGTACCGACACATCAAGTAGCTAGGATAAGCCCACTTATGAACCGATGTGCCGCAGCTTAAACAAACAGCCTATGCAGGTACTGTTTCAGCTGTGATACTGTATATATCTTGCTAGGTCAAATGAACCATATGATCCCCTGTGATCTCCTACACACCATATGGTCATCCCTATCTACGACATAAAAGGATATTATAGTTCGTCTTATGCTCACATTTATCAGATAGCGAGAATTGTTGATGCAACACATAAATGAAGGCCAGTATACAAAACACTTAATCATTTATGTTTCAGTATACTATCCCAACAGCAGCAGGCTGGTTGGCAGACGGAGGAGCACACCCGACAGACAGAGTTTCGCCAGCACGTGACCACGAGGCTCAACACCCTCGACATGAAGATGCAGCGCCTCCTCCTGAACACCCAGCCTGACTCAGTCTACCTCCGCCGCCAGCGTGAGCGCCAGGATCGCCGGCGGAGACTTCTCGTGTGGCCATCTCCCGATGTAGTGATGGAGGATCCTCCAGAGGAGGAATGAGGTACCATTTTCTTTTTCCATCTAACTTTCAAACTTGTCCACTCCTTCGAGTGAAACAAGTTTGAGGGGACGAGGATCGGAAAAGGGAAACGTTTGTTTTTTTAATTTAGTTATTTTATTTTATTTTCGATTTTTTTGTTTCTTTCATTTTCGTTTTGTTTTTTCTGAACCATCACCATCCTTGTTCTTTTGCTTCAGTGTGAACAATTGCTCTCTGCAAGGCTTTTCACTCAAATTAGTAATTTGAACTCTTGATTTGTGGTACTAGTTCTGAATTGAATAGTCTTCAGCATTGTTTTAGGAGCTTATGAACATAGGGCAGTCGGAACTACTTTTGATTATGTTGGTGTTGAGAATGATGACCTGTCTTTCCTTGAATGAGAATTGTTGATTTATAATATTTGCTGATTGAGAATGATAATCTGTGTGATAGAGTAGCCGATGATTGGAGCTGTTTTGCTTGATAAGTTGATCTTTGAAATATAAATTTTTGTACGGTAACTGTTCAAAATTGGATAATTATTGAGGAGTAACTAAAATTTTTACCCTATGTGAAATTTGAGCCATTTTCTCGTTTGATGAGTGGCAAGGTTATTAGACTTACTTCCTAGAATTTGACGAATTTCTCTCTTGAGGTTGCATTAAGTGTGGTAATAGGGTGAAAATGATTTTAGGCATGTTCTTTTGTAGCCCATCTCCCATACACTAACCTTTAATTTCCACTTGTAGCTCCTTTGAGCCTTGAATAAAATCTTTTTTCTTCAATTTGAAGGGTTGATGAGTAAGAGTATTGTGATTTAGAGGATGGTGTAAATTGTGGGATTGTGATATGAGGCCGCTTGCAAAAATAGGGGTTCCCATGGGTAAATTAAGAAAAAGTGAACATTGGTGAAAAAGAAAGAAAAGAAAAGAGAAAAATGAGAAAATTCATATGTTGTAGTTCACAAAAGTTGAAACAAGTTATTAGGGGACCCTGAAAATTATAAAGGAGAAGGACAAAATTGTGCATGAGAAGAAAAAAATTATGTGGTTATGATATGCTTGGATTTTGGGTTTAATTGCAATATTTTGAGTCACTTAGCCAAAAAATATCCCACCTTTTAGGTAAGCCACATTGCAACCAAATTAAGACCTTTCTGATTCCTTGAAAAGCCACACTAACAAGCAGTGGAGAGATTGAGAAATTTGTCAAACTTATGGTGAGGTAAACTAAAACATTGAATGAGTGAATTGCAAACCCTTTACTTGATTGAGCGATGAGTGCAAACACTGCCCGGTGAAGTTACTCCTCAATAATTTAACAATGAGAATTTGTTTGGATTGCATGATTTATATGAATTAGTGATACTTAGATTGCAAAGGAAGCTTGTGAGGTGAATTGATCGAGGACGATCAATGGTTTATGTTTGGGGGAGTTGATATGTTAGTATTTTTACCAATTTATCTAGTTGTTCTTTGAGTGATTGAGTTATGTTTAGATTGTTTTTAGTGTCTTTTTCGTGCATGGATTGGCTTTTGTGCTCGTAATGCCGTGTTTGATGAATCATGCTGGGTTTTAGTCGAAAATAGGGAAGAAATGAAAAAAAGCTCGAAATGCCAGGTCAACGTCGATCGACGCCAGGGCACGTCGATCGACGCAGAGAATTGGAAGGACCGGTCGATGAAGAGGAAGGAGAGATCGATGGAAGCTGCGAAAACAAAGCCACGTCAATCGACAAAAGGTGGCATCGATCGAAGGTGGCATCGATCGACGAGGGTGTTCTAAAGGCATCGATCGATGCTGATCTCCCACGATCGACGTGACTGTGGGATTTCCTAATCTGAATCTGATTTGAAGATAGAGTCATATCTAATCCTACATGTTGTTTGATACATCTTTCATTATTATAAACAGCCATGTAAAATTCTAATTTAGGGCGAAAATCAATATAGCAATTAAGAGATTCTAGAGTTGAAGAATTTAGAAGATTTCCCAGTGTTTTAGAGTTTATGTTTGAAGACAGAATTTTGTGGGAAGACATTCAGACCCAAGTTTTTATGCAATTCATTTTTTATTTTTCTAAGATGAATATTGCTATGAATATGTGTAACTAACTTCTTTCTCAGATTCTAGGGTTTCGAATTATCAATGTATGCATGTTTGATTAATTGAATTATTTCCCCTTTCCCTTCGTAGTTTGTGAAATCTGTGTTCATTCATAATCTTGAGTTTGCTAGCCACATCTTATGATTAATTAGTTGATTACTTGAGACGTAATTGTAATGGTTTTCAATGGAAAGAGATTTTCACAATATAATATGATTTCTTGTCGTAACTGACGGAGATAAGTTATAGGAATAGATCCGTAGAATTATGGAGTTAATTAATTCATCTTGAGACCGAACGGAGATAGATAATTAATTAATCTACTTTATGAATTATCCAACAAAGAAGTTCATAATACTTTTTCTATGTTTCACTACGAAGAGGAATTAAATTGGGAATTAATCAATTCATTCATCCATGTCATACTTGATAAGTAGATATCCCTGGAATTTGTACTTTTCATAATCTTTCATCAAAAGTATTTCAATTTCCTGTTTAATTTTAACTTGCAAGTATTACGATTTTTGAAACAACAAAACCCAAAATCTGATTTTCCTAACCAGTATTTTGAGAACATCTGATTTAGCACTTAAGGTTTTTCATTACTTCATTCCCTGTGGGATCGATAATTTTTATTTGCCACTATATTATTAGCTTTGCTAAGTCACTGTTAAAAGATTTTAGTGATCAGGGACCAACGCGTACTGTGCCAACTACTGACACGGTTCAGATGCCTCGTCGCAGTGGGAGGGTTGTCCACCAACCCAAAAGGTATATGTTCGTGGGAGAGTCTTCTGACTTGATCCCAGAAAATGGACTGGATGATACTGATCCCTGAACATATGATGAGGCGGTATATGATAAAGATGTAGACGGCTGATCGCCATAAATTTGGAAATAGATTCCATTACGGCTATAGATGTATACCAGAAAATAGATTTTCCAAATGGCTATCAAGCCATAGGGTGCAAATGGGTATACAAAAGAAAGAAAGGAGCGATTGGTGAAATTACAGCTTTCAAAGCAAGGCTGGTGGCGAATGGTTATAGTCAGAAAGAAGGTGTAGACTATGACAAGACCTTCTCACTGGTAGCCATGCTTAAGTCCATTCGTATACTCCTAGACATAGCAACACATAAGGACTTAGAAATCTGGCAGATGGATGTCAAAACTGCGTTTCTAAACGGGTAGCTTGAAGAAGGTAGGGACATCTATACGCAACAGCCAGAAGGTTATGTGTAGAAGGGCGAAGAACATTTGGTTTGGAAGATAAGGAAGTCGCTGTACGGACATAAACAAGCTTCACGTTCATCGAATCTGCGTTTTGATGAAGTGATTAAATCTTATGGATTTTCACAATGTTCAAACGAGAGTTGTGTGTACCGTCTATGTGTCAGCGGAAGCGTGGTGTTCCTTGCAGTTTATGTAGATGCTATTCTCCTGTTTGGCGACAATGTGGAAGTATTGTTGGGCATAAAGGGGTGGTTATCTGAACAGTTTCATATGAAGGACCTTGTGGAGGAAGGATACATCCTAGGGGTAAAAGTATTGCGGGAGCGCAATAAGAGGATGCTGACCTTGTCTCGTGGGTCATATGTGGATACTGTGATTGCCCGTTTCAGCATGCAAACTGCAAAGAAAGGTCTAATACCCTTCAGATATGGCATACATCTTTCCAAGGATCAGTGTCCGGTGACACTAAGGGAGAAAGATGAAATGAGGAACGTGCCGTATGCATCGGTCGTGGGGAGCCTCATGTATGCAATGCTATGTACGAGGCTAGATATCTGCTTTGCTGCCTGCATGGTAGCAAGATACAAGTCTAACCCTGGACAGGCTCATTGGACCGCGGTAAAGCACATACTCAAACACTTGAAAAGGACTAGAGACTATTGTCTCGTCTATCAGTGTATTGCTGACTCCACCATGGAAGCAGAATATGTGGCAACTTCTGAAGCTTCGAAAGATGCAGTATGGTTTCGAAACTTCCTTCTGGAGTTAGACGTGATTCCTAAGCTGCACAAGACCATCACGGAATATTGTGATAATTTGGGAGTTGTGGCCAATTCAAAGGAACCACAGAGCAACAAAACACATTGAAAGGAAGTACCATATTATATGAGAAATCGTAGCAAGGGGTAATGTGCTAGTAGAGAAGATTGATACAAAAGATAATCTAGGGGATCTCTTCAAAAAGCTAGCCACGTAGAATGATTGATGTAATTGCTAGATTAGTTTAGACGCGTTATACTCTGGAAAACACTTGTATAATTCTTTGAGTATAAGTGGGACATTGATGGATTTATATATTGAAAGCATTATGATTGGTATATTATGTACAAGGTCGATTGGCTAATATATTGGGAATCATAAATTTTGTATGTTCATCTCCTGTCTGAATTAACAAACATGTGTTGCAAACGCAATAATCCTCTTATCTCGTCGATAGGGAGATCATACGGTGTGTAGTAGATAACGGAACATTGTACGGATCATTTGACCAAGCGAGATATAAATGGTTATCACAGCTAAGACAGCTCCAGGATAAACTATCGGTGTAGGCTGCAACATATGCAGTAAGAAGCATCTTATCTTGGATGGCTTGGTATGCTGGTGTGGGGCACACATTGATAAGGACCTAAGTCGAGATCGATTCTTTTAAGTGACATTAAAAGAATCTAGATCTCTATGGCTTGATGAGATCCTAAGCCGATATGAAGGTACAGAAATATATGCAGATTGTATATTACTTTGAGTTGCAGTGAAAGGCTCTGGTTGAGCTTGTATATTTGTATCTTGGGTAATAGCAGTTTGTGTATGACTGTCTGGTACTGGAACTAGGTAACCACATCCAGTATAGGATAGTGACATTCCCTGAACAGCTCAAAAGGTTCGTTATGCTAAAGTCTTGCACGCTGATTAAGTTCAAGCATCAATTTAAAGGTTTGAGTGGATTGACTCAGGAATACAGGATGTTAATTAATAAAATAGCTTGTCAGAGATTAAATTAATTAACGAATGTCTGTAACCTTAAATGTGGGGATAAACCGAGTCCATGCAACCCGTACCTCAAAACATGGTAGCAAATAGGTAGGACAGTATTGATTCTCTGGTGGAATGAATCAGTATTAATTAATTAATTATATTCTGGGTTGAATATGGGAATTAATTAATTGATAGGCCTTATTTGCTATTTGCATTCTGGTCCCTCAGTTCCTCAAATCTCAACACACCAGAAGATCATAAGTTGCACACAACAAACCAAAATTTGGGAGCTGTTGAGATCGACTAGATCTGAGAAACGAGAAGGAAATTTTGCTTCTTAACCGGGCAAGAAATCTGAAAGGAATCTTTACCAGATATTCAAATTGAGTTGGGATACAGATCAGAAGATCAGATCAGGAGGATCTTCTTTCTTCTCTCCCTCTTCTATTTTGAAATTATTATTATATTTTCATCAGATTTAATTCCTTTTATTTGTAAGGGAATTAATCTTTTTGCGTGGAAAAAAGATCAAGAGGAATCTCCGTGCACTCGTTCTTCAGGGTTTCGCAATCCAGGTATTCTGCATAAACCCCCTTATGCATAGTCAATAGGAGCATACTAGGGTTAATCATAGGCATAGCAATTTATTTTTGATATTTCAATTAAAGATCCTTAGCAAACGGATTTCATGAGTCAGTTCACGAATCCGTTCAGAAAGAAGCAGAGACAGAAAAGTGCTTCGAGGAGCTCGAAGACATTAGGAAGCTTGAGCTCAGAGATGTCCCTGTATCTACTGCTCAACAGGATCCACTCACTGCTACTACTCCCAAGAAGCCACGAACAAAGGTTACTACACCATAGAGGCGAAGGATGAGGAGGAAGTTTCGGAAGCCATCTGAGGACATTCTCACCACTGGAATTTAATGCGCAAGAGCAATTCAAAGGCAAAGGTGTTCAAATCCGTGAACCAAATGAATAGCCCAGTAGTAGCAGCAGTTTTGATGAGGATGTGCCGCGCAGGGATGAGGATGATGGTCCATCCGGTTCTTGTCTGCATGCCGAGCAGGAGGCTGGCAGTGCTGAGGGACTACACGCTGAGCAGACTGCTCACGTTGCTAAAGGTTTGGGTGCTGAGCAAGTTTCTAGCACTTACGGAAGAGCTGAAGGAGCAATGCTGCTACAAGACCAGAGCATGCCGAATAGGATCCTGGCTTCTTAGCCACTTGTTTCTCCAAATCTGATTCTGATGGAGAATAGAAGGATGTTTTTTATGCTGCATATCTAAGGAAAATCTCCAAAGAAGGGAATGACAAGTTGAGAATTCCTTCCAGAGGTCTACCAGGGCGCCGATGGAAGACAAGGCGAGTAGCACAATGGTGTGCGCCTGTATTCTTCACTGAAGAGGTAAATGTTGATCTACTTACATTATTTTTTTATATTGAAAAGTTCGTATAGGCTGAGATTGAGCGAGACATCACCAATACATATTATGTTGAGAAGGATAAATCTACCAAAGAAGGAAAGGTGCTTTGTGAGGAGTTCAGACGCTTGAAATTCTTTGACTATGTCCAGCACCAGTTGTGCTTTGAATAAAGAATGCTAGTGATCATGAAAAAGGTCCTAAACTTCAGGAGACTTGAGGAGCAGTGGTGCAACGATTGGATCGATCAAGTGGCGAGAACGAAGCAATATTCTAACAAGTAGGTGCTGGCGAGAGTCCAGGCCATTCAATATCATAGGTTGTTCAACCCTGCCCCATCCTTGCCGAATCCCACCTTCGCTCTTGAAGTCTACTCAGATTCCAGAATTGAATTATCTAAGCACCAGGCTAAGGCAGCAGCAGAGTAATGAAGAATGCATGCAGAGTACAAGATTCAAAAGAAGGAAAGGCTGCTAGCCAAGATAGCTGCTGAGGCTGCAGAACGTGAGGCCGATGAGCTGAGTGCCAAAGACAAGAGGCTGGTCATATTTTTGAGCCTGAACATTCCTGACGTGATACAAGCTGCTCAAGCATAGGAGTCAAAGGTGATGGATTTATATACTGAAAGCATTATGATTGGTATATTATGTACAAGGTTTATTGGTTAATATACTGTGAATCATAATTGTTGTATGTTCATCTCCTGTCTGAATTAACAAACATGTGTCGCAAACACAATTATCCTCTTATCTCGTCGATAGGGAGATCATACGGTGTGTAGAAGATCACGGAAGATCGTATGGATCGTTTGACCTAGCGAGATAAAAATAGTCATCACAGCTGAGACAGTTCCAGGATAAACTGTCGGTGTAGGCTGCAGCATATGCGGATAAGAATCTTATCTTAGATGTCTTGGTATGCTGGTGTGGGGCACACATTGATGAGGACCTAAGTCAAGATCGATTCTTTTATCTGACATTAAAAGAATCTAGATCTTTATGACTCGATGGAATCTTAAACCTATATGAGGATACAGAAGTATACATATATTGTATATCACTTTGAGTTGTAGAGAGGGTTCTAGTTGAACCTGTACTTCTGCAGTCTTGGGTGATATCAATCTGTGTATGACTGTCTGGTATCTGAACTAGGTAACCACATCCAGTATAGGATGGTGACATTCCCTGAACAGCTCAACAGGTTCGTTATGCTAAAGTCCTGCAGGCTGATTAAGTTCAAGCATAAGTGAAAAGGTTTGAGTGGATTGATTCAGGAATTAAAGATGTTAATTAATTAAATAGCATGTCAGAGCTTAAATTAATTAACGAATGTCTGTAACCTTAAATGTGGGGATAAACCGAGTCCAATGCAACCCGTTCCTCAAACGTGGTAGCAAATAGGTAGGACAGTATTGATTCTCTGGTGGCATGAATCAATATTAATTAATTAATTATATTCTGGGTTGAATATGGGAATTAATTAATTGATAGGCCTTATTTGCTATTTGCATTCTGGTCCCTGGTCTGGCCCATGATAACTCAAGCCCAATAGAAGCCTAGAATTTCCTATAAATAGACCTTAGTACCTCAGAACTCAATACACCTTCAACTCATAAGATCACAAGTTGCACACAGCAAACCAGAGCATTGGGAGCTGTGGTGATCGATTGAGTTTGAGACACGAGGAGGAAATTCTGCTTCTCAACCGGGCAAGGGAGATAGATAATCTTCACCAGATTTTCAGATCGAGTTGGGATACAGATCAGAAGATCAGATCAGGAGGATTCTTCTTCTTCTCTCTCCTCTTATTTTCGAAAATTATTATTATTTTCTTTAAGATTAATTTCCTCAATCTGTTAGGAAATTAAATCTTGGTGCGTGGGAAAGATCAAAGGGCATCTCCGCGCACGCGTTCTTCATCGTTCCTCAATCCAGGTATTCCGCATAACCTTCTTATGCATAATAATATAGGAGCATGCTAGGATTGTGCATATGCATAGCAATTTATTTTTGATATTCCAATTAACGATCCTTGGCAAACGGACTTCGTGATTCAGTTCACGAATCCCTTCAATTGGTATCAGAGCGAGGTTAAATTAATTGTCTCTATCGGAAAAATAATATTGCCTATGAACATGCATGATTATTATTATTGATTGCATGCAATGGATGGTTTATGGATTGATTATATGTTTTTCGTCCTCGTGGTTCCTCGGGTTAATCCGCCCATTTATATGGATTCGTTTTTCACCCACGAGACAAATCCGTGGTTAGATTAGAATTTTTAGATTGTAATTAGAATTATCCAATGTAATTTTATTTTCAAAAAATTAAATCTGTAAAACGAAGAATGAAGAACACGAAGAACGAAGAACGCGAAGAACGCACGGCCGCATGACGCATGACAGCACCGGCACGGCGCGAGCGCCATGCACGGCGGTCGATGGCGGCGGGCATTGCAGCAAGGGGCGCGGCCGACGGCGGCGACGGCGCAGCCGCGCGCGGCGCGCGCATACACACACAGGTGCACGGTCGCGGCGCCCACGCCGGCCAGGGCAGGTGCGGCATCCCCGAGGCAAGCTCGACGGCAGGGGCGAGGAGGTGAGGCGAGCCAGAGGCAGCGGCGCGCGGCGAAGGGCGCGGGCGTGCGCGTAGATGCGGCGGAACCCTAGGGTTTGCGCTCGCCGGCGGCGGCCCCTCCTCCCTCGGTCGACGTCGGCTGGGGGGCAAGGTGGTGTCGGCGGTGGCTCAGGACCGGCGACGTGGGCTGGACGGCGACGGGGGCTGGGCGTGCGGCCAGAACGCGGAAAAACCCTAGGTTTTTTTTTGCGTGGTTCGCGCGAACCTCCGATTCTGATCTTGCGCGATTCCGGTGAGTCACGGAGGCCGGTGAAGGAGAAGAAGAGTGAACGGCGGTTCGGGCAACGGTCGGGGAAAGCCGGGACGGCGGCATGCGAAACTTGCAACGGTCGGAGGAGGCGGTATCGCGGACTTCATCCATGCACCTACGTGCATGGCTGTTGTGCATGCCGGGAGCCCTCACGACGACGACGGGTCGCCGGCGATGGTGCTTCACCGGTGGTGGCTCGTCGGGCCGAGTTCTCGCGGGCTATTGGGTTTGCAATGTGTGCCTAGGCCCGCGATCTTGTTAACTGGCCCAGTTGTCCAATTTTTTGATGGATCAAATCTTGGAGGCCCAAGTTCAGAAAATAAATCCAGATCTCAATTCAAGTAGAGGGAGCCCAGTCGAAGATCTGTAAAATAAATTCCAACTTGTAATAGTTAGATTTATTTTGTTTGTATCATGGGGCCACGAGGACATTTTTATTTGTTTTATTATCTGTCTTCGCATGATATACGTGTTTAAAATAATTGCGCAGCATATCAGCATGTTGTAGATAATAGAGAGCACGTTTACTGCTTTTATTTACGGCTTTAAAGCATGCTATGTGATTTGTTTTATGTAATTAATTATGACTATAAATTCGGGGTTCATGCTTTGCATGATAGAATTTTAGCAATGTTATAATTATGGCTACATAAAATAATCTGTGCAATTGAACCTTGTGAACTGAAAATTACTAAGCTAATAATTTAGTAAGACCTCCACAAAGCGATCCTTTATTGGAAGTGAATAATTTATTAGGTAAACGTCTACATGTGTAGCTTACTTAATTTATTGTTCATAAGTTCTAATAGATAGGATTTCTTAAAACAAACATTTATTTCATGTGAGAAGTGGGAGTTCATGCGTAAACGTCTACATGTGTAGCTTGCGTATTGAATTTTCATAAGTTCTCTAGGGATTGAATTTAATGAGACAACCTTATTATAAGGGATCAGGTGTGTCCTTATATGGGACGGTTGGCTTTGGTGGTAAGCTAGCTTAGATATTGTCCAGAGTATAACTCATATGTGAAGTCCCTGCTCAGTAGGATAATATGGTCTTAAGTTAATCTCCAATTATTAATTCCATTTGTCTAAGGAACCCGGCCATGGATTGGAATTAAAGGACTGGAATTGAAAGATGCAGTCTGGTTAGGTGTTTTGTTGTAAACATCCACATGTGTGGCTTGCAATAGTAACACTTAGGCAAATTGGAGGAAACATTAATATTGCTTTATCATAAGGTTTCAATATTTAATTGTTTCAATGTTCTGCGACTATGTTTTAATTGGTGTTTTAATTTATTGTTTTCAGATATGTCTATTCATCGTATCATTTATCTCTTGACATCAAATCCTTTAACCGGTCCGAATTTTCCTGAGTGGAAGTTTTGCTTCATGGAAATACTCCACATTGCAAATCATTCTCGTATACTCTATATGGATCCTTTATCTCCCAAGTATTGGAATTGCACTGGTTATGAGCGATTGTTCTATGAAAGATGGAAGATCTCTGATGAGTTTGCCCGCATTCTCATTAAGAAAACTCTATCCAGAGAACTAAGGCTCAAATACGATCAGTACCAATCTTTTGTTGAGATATGGAGGGATCTAATAAGGGTATATGGGAAGGTGTGATGAACTGTCAGTTACAGTCTTGTGGAAGACCTGGTCTGCAAGAAGATGACTGATGGGAGTTCGTTGTCTCTGCATCTTGACAGCATGATGGAAATCATGAGAAGGTACAGAAAGAGAGGTGGACGAATTACTAGTCGGGCTAAAGTCAATATCGTCCTGCACTCTCTCTCTGATTCTTATGGTGATTTCATCAAGTCCCTTGGTACCAGGTGCAAGTACACTCTTCCAGAGTTACTCTTGGTACTAGAACGATGGGAATCTGACCAGAAAGCTTCAGAATTTGCTCAATTCATGAAGGTCTTTGATAAGACTATGATTGAGGCAAAGGAATTGCTTAAACGGTTAGAAGAGACTGATCAGGCAGAGGCTATCACGAGGCCATGCAAACGCAAGCGAAGTGAAGTAAATTGTCTAGTGCCTAGCACGGGTAGACAAGGTACGTCATGTGCATTTATAACGGAAACATGTTTAGCATCAGTTTCTACCCATTCTTGGGTAGTGGATACTGGAGCTACTGACCATGTTTGTGATACTTTGCAGGGGTTCAGGCCGACAAGGCAGCTGAGGCATGACGAGATTACCATCTCAATGGGCAGCGGAGAACGAGTCTCAGCAGTAGCCATTGGAGATTTTACTTTATGCTTTGAAAACAATGTTCTGATTTTGAGAGATGTTTTATATGTGCCGGTTTTTCGGCTGAACTTAATTTCAGTTTCCAAGTTATTTTGTGATGGATATTCAGTTATTTTTGATAGTGGAGTTTCTATCATTGGTAATAACGGTGTTATCTGTCATGGCAAACTGATTGACTCTCTCTATATCATTGATTGTATGCATAAATCTTCTGTGAATGTTGCAAACTCATCCAATAATAATAATCATTTAAAGAGGAAGTTTTCTTCCGATGAGGATCAAACATATCTCTGGCACTTGAGACTAGGTCACGTCAATCTAAAGTGGATTAAAAGATTAGCATGCGATAGGCTCTTGGATTCTTTTCAAGTGGTACCGCATCAAATCTGTGAGTCCTGTATAGAGGGAAAGATGACGACCAGGCCTTTTAAGGCAAGTCAGTCTCGAGCAGAGAATGTGTTGGAATTGATCCAGTCTGACTTATGTGGACCAATGTCCACGCAAGCTCGTGGAGGTTATGAGTACTTCGCCACATTAATTGACGATTACTTAAGATTAGAATATGTCTATTTGCTTCGCCATAAGTCTGAATGCTTTGAGAAGTTCAAAGAGTTTAGGACTGAGGTAGAAAATAAGCTAGGTAAGACTATCAAGACACTACGATCAGATCGTGGTGGAGAATACCTCAGTAACGAGTTCTTGCAGTACTTATCAGACAATGGGATTACATCCCAGTGGACTGCACTAGTAACCCCTCAAGAAAATTGTGTAGCGGAAAGAAGAAATAGAACTCTCTTTGAAATGGTCAGGTCAATGATGAGTTATGCAAGCTTGCCGATTTCGTTTTGGGGATATGCCTTGGAGACAGCGGCCTACTTGCTTAACCTGGTACCTTCTAAATCTATTCCTAAAACGCCTCTGGAACTCTGGTATGGGCGAAAGCAAAGTTTGAATAGAGTGAGGGTTTGGGGTTGTCCACATATGTGCTGACCAAGGAACCTGATAAATTAGAAAGTAGGCGTAAGCTGATGTTGTTGGAATTATATACATAAAAGCATTATGATTGGTATATTGGGAAACGTTATGTTTGATATTCTGGTAATCATTAATGACTTGCAATAAACAACTCCTATCTGAATTAACAATCATACGATGCGAACAAACACATCCAGTAATCTCGTCGATAGGGAGTTCATACGGTGTGTAAGAGATCACAGAAGATCGTATAGATCGTTCGACCTAGCAAGATATAAACAGTTATCACAGCTGAGACAGTTTCTGGTTTGGCTGTCGGTTTAGGCTGCGGCACACAAGTCTAAAAGTGGTTAATCTTGGCTGCTTTGTGTGACCGGTACATCCCAATGTATTGATAGGATCAACAGTGAGATGAACCATTCTACTTGACATATGAATGAGTAAAGATCTCGGTAACTTGGTCGGATCTAAAGTCTATTGAAAGCTAAGAGGCACACATGGGTTGACTGTTAATTTGACTTGCTATGGTGGAGAGTCTTACATGTACTCGTGTATCTGCATCTTGGGTGATGGCAGTTTGTGTGGGGTTTCCTCCGGCTGGATTTAGATAACCATATCCGTTTCACGATGGTGACATTCCCTGGGAAGCTCACGAGGTTCGTTATGCTAAGTCCTGCAGGTCTGGCCCAACACTGCTCAGAGCCCATTAGGGTTTATTAAACCCTAATAGCCCATTCTCAGATCTATATAAATAGATCAATCTCTCATTTTCCCACATAAGTTTAAGTTTCAAATCAGAAACCCTAGAGAGATTGAGAGAGAGTGGGCGGCTGTAGATCTGGTAGCGTATCCTCACCAGATTTCCGGATCGAGCATGGGAACAGATCAGAAGATCAGATCTGTAGGAACACCATCGCTTTGATCGATTCCAGCTCCAGATCTGCACCATCTTCATTGCCATCATCGATCTGGATCTATAGATCAGTCGTTGGAGTCTCAGGTATTCCATTGAATCTACGAATTAAATTAAATAGGAGCATGCATGGGGCACTTACTGTTTGTCATGATATTTATTTTGATATCCATAAATTGAATCCGGAGTTTTAATAAATGGCGATTCATGTCGCCTATTGTAGACTCAGTTCCTACAATTGGTATCAGAGCCATATTCGTATTTTATGGCTCTGTCGGAAAATAAATTTGACAAACAGTTTATGCATGTTATTTAATTTATTTTGGATGGATTAAATTATCGTGGATGTTTTTGTTCTCGTGGCCCCTCTTTATTTTGGTTTTGTTTTAAATAGCGAGAAAGTCCGCGATTAGATTGATAGGAAAAATTTGAAATAGATCTAGATCTGTTGTAAATTTTATTCAATCTGTAAATCGGAATACATGGAGAACAAGAACAGCGACAAGGTGGTGCAGCAGGTTTCCGGCGACAGCAGCAGCCGTGCGCGGCGGTGGCGCCCCTCGGCCTGCCAGGCAGTGGCCGCGAGCAGGAGGCGCGCGGCGGTTCTCTACAGCAGGAGCCGCGCGCGATGGCGCACGGTGGTCATCTTCCTCGAAGTAACAGCTCGTCATTTCTTCCCCTCGCGCAGGCAGCAGCGCTTGTGTTTGGCCGGCATGGTTCGCAGCAGTCCGGCGAGTGCTCTCTGCTGATTGATGAGAGGTGGTCGACGAGGGCAGTAGGGCCGGCTGTGCGTCTGTGTTTTTAGAGTCGCACGTGGCTCTTGCAGCCACTCGCGCACTCAGGTTGCATTTTCAGCACGCACGCACGCCGGCCGGTGTTGTGAGTCTGCGTGAGTCTGGTCGGCAGTGGCGCGACTATGTGCATCGGACGGGAAGGCTGCTGCAGCAAGGGCGGCTATCGGCAGCAGGACTGATGGCGGCAGCGGCTAGGGTTTGTGTTGGAAGGGGCGGCTGAACCCTAGCAGCTAGGGTTTCTGGGCACGGGCTGGGCGCGGGCTCGGCAGCCCGGAGGCGGCCCGGTTTGCTGAAAATTAGGGTTACTGCTGAAATTAGGGTTTTACAACCTAATGGGCTTGGAACCCTTATTTCTGGCCCAAACTGCTATATTTTTTATTCCAGCCCAATGTTGCAGATTTCAAATTAAAGAGTGGGAGCCCAGTTTGAAGATCTGTATTTATTTAAACCCTTGTAATAGATAGGTTTACTTTTATTTCCCATGTAATTGCATCAAGGGGCCACGAGAAATTTTATTTGTTTATTTAATTAATTTCTCGTATGATGTGATTTATTATGTGCGCACTAGTAAATAATAGGAAAGCATGCTACTGTTTTTATTATTCATTTTTAAAGCATGTTGTAGATAATAGGGAAGCATGTTATTGCTTCACTACAACAAAAAAGGGAATAGACTACGCTTAATAGAAGACGCGAATATTTAGTTGTGTAGTCTATGTGTTAATAGAAGACGCATAAGTGTAACTGTGTAGTTAAAATTCGGGTCGCTAATAGAAGACGCGGTTTTTCGCGTCTTCTATATAATTATAAAAGACGCGACAAACCGCGTCTTCTATACGTATATAGAAGACGCGAATTCCTGCGTCTTCTATTTTTTGCGTCGTCTATTCCAATTAAAACTAACCTAGACGACACCAAAAATCGCGCGCCCTTCCCCTCACCAAAAATCGCACGCCCTTCCCCCCACCGTGTGCAATCCTCTCCCACCGCCCGCCTGCCCTTCCACCGCCGGCCTGCCCTCCCACCGCCGACAGCCTGCCCTCGCCGCCGCCAGGAGAAGCAGCCCTCCCA
>JAPKLW010000292.1:341658-449455 GCA_026898455.1 Plectranthus barbatus | reverse complement strand
GCCGCCGCCAGGAGAAGCAGCCCTCCCACCGCGTGCAATCCTCCCACCACGTGCAATCCTCCCACCGCCGGCCTGCCCTCCCACCGTCGGCCTGCCCTCCGCCGCCAGCCCGTCCTCCCGACGCCAGCTGTCGTCCCGCCGGAAGCCATCGTAAGCCCGTCTGGATTCTGTTTCGTCAAATCTGGATTCTGTTTTGTCATGCGTCTTCTTTTTTTTTGTTTTCCGTTTATTGCCTGGATTCTATTTCGTCAAATTGGGATTTTAGCTTGTTTAGCTTGGATTCTGTTGCCTGGATTTTGTTTAGCTTGTTTCTGTTTTCGGTGTATTAGGATTCCATATTCCTCATATTGCAGAGTGGATGAATGAGGAATCTTTAAGAAATATTAGTTGTAGAATAACTTTAGAAGTGTAATTCACCAGAAGTCCATTTCTCTTCAGTAAATAGAAATGGACTGTAACTGTATTTTAGTTCATACATATTTGGGGCGTGAAGGCGTTGTTCATGGATAGGCCACAAGTTCCAAGAAAAGGAAGCATAGTGCCAAATTGTTACTTCTTTTAAAGTTTGCAGGGTGGGTGTAGTGTGAATCTTGGAGATAGAATTATAGAATGGGGATTTGTAAGGCACATCACATGGACAGAGGGCAGGTGATTGGGGCAAGCCCAAAGAAATACAAAACTTAGCTTTCGTCTACAAATCTGGCTCTTCTGTTTTAATTAAAAGCTGTATTTTTGAGCAGGAGTTTCTTTTTTTTGCCTACTCTCATACCCATTTGCCACATAACAACGTGGCTACCTTCTGTCTTCTTCTTCTTCCTGCTTCTGCTTTCTGCTTCTGCTATACTTTTAGCTGCCTGCTATCATCTGCAATCCAGTTCCACTGCTGATACTTTATAATGAGGATTTAAATATATTTTAATTCATTATACTTGTTTTTAAACTAAAACGTTTCATATATAATTAGTGTATAGATAGAATTCATCCACTCGCAATCAGTTCAATGCAGGTCGAAAATGCGGGGTATTCTTGTTAGTGAAGCAGACCTCTATATATCAAAAATATGCGATTAGGATAGTTGATTATACAATTAGGATAATGATGATGAGATTAATTAGTTTTGTGCTTTAATGAAGGAACCGATTAGTTTTAAGTAAATTGATCTTAATAGTTTGTTGATATTTATATAAATTTCCTAACTATGTCCGAATAGAAGCCTCAATCATGTTTAATCTTGTAGGATAGATTATTGATTCTATATATTTGAGTTTTTACTTCTCACAATCATCTATGCTTGCAGAAATCTTATGTAGCAGAGAGTTCTCTTCTGCTAGTCTAAGCCGTTCGACTTCTGAAAGTTCTGGTATGTGTGTTCAATTTTCAAATGTGCCATGTGAAATTATCTCGATATTCACTATAGGATCCTAAGATTAAATAAAAAAGTCATAAATTGTTAATTATATGTCTGGGCATGCTTGATTGTTATTGGAGGTGGCGATGATCATGTTTAAAATCTTGATATATCAGTTATATATATGGTTGAGACCGCGATGCATGTTTGGGTAGGCGGCGCCCATGGATTGCAGTCCGTTTTGCATGTTTTGGGTAGACGGCGCCCAATATTTGTGGTCCGCATTGGTATGCCTGGGTAGGCGGCGCCCAGTAATTGTTTATTTACTCTCACTTAAATACAAGTCTATTTTGAATTTATGTCTTCCATTATAATTTTTTGAGTTTTAATTTGCTTTGTTCGCCAACCCAAACATATTGTAAAGATATATGATAGTTATATAGGATTTGTTTGCTGCTGGGATTGTGTGTATTGAGAGTATTATTATTGTAAATAACACGGAAGAATTCCGTGAACTACCATGGATAACCATAATTATACTATTGTGGATCCGTTACACCGTGGTGTGAAACGCCAATTACTTAATGATCTATATTGATAATCTCTTAATTTGTGTGATATGAGAGCGTCATTATGTTAAGTGTTACATTGTAACCAATTCAAAAATATACCAAACTCATCAACCTCCAAATAAATTGTATGCACTTCATGGAAATTACCTGTTCCGACCACCTACTACGATAGAATATTTGTTATAAATTATCAATAATAATAAAGAGTAAACTAATAACTTATAAAATATAACTATTATGCTATAATTTCTTATAAATTATCAACTAACATGTTTATTTTATCTAGTTTAAGATATGGCTTCTGGCGGTGAATCTAGAGCAAGAAAAGGCAAAGTGCATCTTGATAAATTGATCGTACAAAGGTCAAAGGGGGGTAAAATTGAGGTCAAATTCAATGGACGAACGCAACCTATTGGTCCGGCAGGTGCAGAGTTACAGAGTTATATAGGTGTACTTGCTCGACAGCACGTCAAGATTACCTATCGTGAATGGAGAGACGTGCCTGATGAAGCAAAACAGACGATTTGGGAATCTGTCATAGTAAGCAAAATTTTCAAAGTCTTTATATTTATTTAGTTATTTAATAACATACTATTTTTTTTATAGCAAGTGTTCAATTTATCTGAAAGCTGGAAGAAAAATTGTTTGACTTCTGCAAACACAAAGTGGCGTCAATGGAAATCAACCCTCTATCTTAAACATATCGTTCCAAACGAGGGTTCTCCTGATTTGTTATTTCATCCACCACCAAAAGAGAGGATCCTAGAGGCTGATTGGAAGGAATTTGTCATTAGTCGTTTATCTGAAAATGCTAAGGTACGATAAAAATTTTATTCATATTTTCAAGCAAATTATTAAATTAATCAAATACATTTACAGGACAAAAGTGAAGATGGAGCGAAATTGAGAGCTAAAAATATATATCCACATCGCACATCACGCAAAGGATATTCTGGACTCCGTGAAGAAATGGTAATTTTGAAATATTCTCAATAACTAAAGACTAAAAATTTGTATATCTTAATGACTATTATTAATAACAGTTTCAGAAAAATCAACTCACGGGAGATGAAGAGATTGACAGAGCTCTCTTGTGGAAGCAAGCACGAACAAACAAAAAGGGAGAGTTTGAGGGTGATGCGTTAATTGAAACTGTTGCAAAAATTGTAAGTATCAACAAAAATATTTGAATAATGATCTGGATTTTTAAGTACTTAATTAATGTTATAATGTAGGATGAATACATACAACAGAAGTCTGAGGGCTCATTTTCCAGCACTAATCTCACAGACGACATCTTGCCGCAAGCACTAGGGAAGCCCGAATCTTCTGGACGTATAAAGGGTGTTGGACGATATGTTACCCCATCTAATTATCTCAGCATCTGTTCTGATTCTATGAAAGGCCAGGAGATTACATTTTTGAGACAAGAGATGGTCACGATGAAAGCACGTATGGATCAGATGGAAGAGTTGTTAAAAAGAGGGGCTTTGCAGGAAGATAAGGGCAGTTGCTCAATAAAAAATGAAGTTGTTTCGCTTGACAAAGATGAAATCGAACTTATTCCGAAAAAGGTATACATAAAATGATTAAGTATTATAGCTAATACTTATTAATTAATTTGATGATAAAATAGGTAAAGAAAAAGGATTCCCCAAAGAAGTCATTGAAGTTAACGGCTCAGGATATACCGCCTTCACTGAGGTTGTTGCATGTAGCTGCGAAACATGCTATTGGCGAAGATGGTAGCATCCAGGTACCGGTAGATGAGGATGTCTTTGGTCAAAAGCAGAGAAGTTTATTTATTTTATTAGAGGACATCCATCCACCATTTCTGTGAGCTTAAACCTATCGGAGCAGCATGCATATCAATTTATATATTGTAAGTTTTATTTTAATTATTTTATTATTTGTTGTATCAGTATATTCAATATTGCTTTAATGTAACTTGATCAATGTGAGAATATGCAGGCACTTGTATAAGGTTTGTGCGAACACGAACCTTCTAAACAAAATTCGATTTGTTGATCCATATGCTGTCTCAAGCAACCATAATGTGGTAGAGAAGGCCGATCTCGTAGGACGAAGGTTGATTGGAACCTCATCGAAACAACTTGTTTTTGTGCCATGCAACGTTGGGTACGTAAATATAATCATTTAAATTGATTAACAATGTTTATATTTATTACTGTTGGTAAAATTCAATCACCATTTTTTGACTTTAAAACTAGGTTTCATTGGATCCTTCTGGTGATTGATGCACATGTTGACAAGGTGTATGTGTTGGATCCTCTTGATGACAAAATTCATTATGCTGAGTGGATAGATATAACTGAAATGTATGTTTACATTTTAATTAACGAAGTAAATAGCCAATATTTGTTTTCACTTTTTATTTTATTATAATGTAGGGCTATGAAAATATTCAAACATGCGATTGGAAGAAGAGGGACTAAGTTTGACTGGGAAGTCGTCAAGGTAAATGTGTCTTACTTGAGTTGTTAAAATTGTATATTAAAGCATTAATTATCTTTAAAATGATGATCATACAGTGTCCACAACAACCCGATGCAAAGCAGTGTGGCTATTATGTCATGCATTATATGAAAGATATTATTGACGGCATTCCTGATTCTCTTCCATTGACAGATATGGTAAGTAATTTGAATCAATTCTAACCTATATATTAACGAATTCATTACTTGCAGATATTCATTGTCTTTGTGCTTCAATTTTTAACAGTTTAATCCACAAATGTATCGTCGAAGTGAAATTGATGAAGTTCGTAAGGATTGGTGTGACTTTGTCCAAACTTATTTGGATTGAGGTATGTTTGTATGTTTGAGTTATCGTTTTATGTGATTATTTTTCTCAATCTCATTTCTATGTTGCATTATTGATAAATTTTCTAATGTCATCTCTATTTCAGGTCGTCGAAATTGTCAGAACGGCAAGGGAAGTCTCCCATATCTATCAAATACTTTGATCGGGCTACAAGATAGATTTAGCATAGACGACTAGAAAGACTTCAATTTTGTATACCAAACACTTTCATAACTTTTGAACTTAAATCATGTGTATATTTAATTTTGTTCAAATTATTAGTGAAAAAATTGAAGATTTTGTTGCTAACAATGATGTTATTGTTGTTATTTTAGAATTATTATAATTATAGGATTTTAGAAATTAAAAAAAAATAGTAATAAAAGTAATAAATAGAAGACGCAGTGTGTTTATAACATATAGAAGACGCGGAAATATGCGTCATCTATATATATACAGAAGATGCAAAATTGCCGGTCTTCTAGTGGCTATTAGAAGACGCGGAATTCCGCGTCGTCTATTAGCGAAAATTGAAAGACTACACTTAAATTGAAGACGCAGAATTCAGCAATAGAAGACGCGAATTCCGCGTCTTCTATTGCCTTTTTTCTTGTAGTGCTTTATTATTTACTGTTCAAAGCATGCTTTATGTGATTTATTCTATGTATTAAATTATGTCTATAAATTCCGGAATCATGTTGGGAAATATGATGGAATTTTAGATGTGACATAATTTATGGATCATAAAATAATCTGTGCGCATAAGAACCGTTTGAAAGAAAAAGACTAAGCAAGATTTTTTAATCAACAAGACCTCCACAATGCGGTCTCTTATTAGAAGTGGGTAGTGAAGTGTGTAGACGTCTACACGACCGTAGCCTGCTTGCCTTATTTGTTCATAAGTTCTAATAGATGAGATTTCTAAATAAAACATTTAAACATGTGGGAAGTGGACAGTGAAGTGAGTAGACGTCTACACGACCGTAGCCTGCTTACTTTATTTGTTCATAAGTTCTCTAGGATTGTTTTAAATGAGATAACAAAGGTTGTAAGAGGCATGCGTCATGGGTCTAGTACGTATGATAAATCGTCCTTTTAACTTCTGGAGTTAGAATTGTGGTCAAATGCTTAGATGTTGCCTGAGTACTAACTCGTGAATGATGTCTCTGCTCAGATAGGTTGAACATGGTCTTAGTTTTATCTCCGATTATTAATTTCATTTGTCGGCGAATACCTGGCATGGATTGAAATTAAAGACTAAAACTTCAAAGAACAGTCTGGTTAGGTGGTCTGCTGTAAACGTCTTTGAAAGGAGCTCGCAGTAGATGCACCTAGGAAATTGGGGGAAACAATTGTATTAGTTTATCAAAAGGTTACAATGCATATTTGTTTCAATGTTCTGCATGTATGTACTTACTTTAATCAATTATTGTTTTTAGATATGTCTATGAATAATGTCATAAATATCTTGGCACAAAATCAATTAACTGGTCCGAATTTCCTGGAATGGAAGCGCAACTTGGATTATATCCTAGTTGCAGAGGAACATAAATATGTTCGTAACACTCCGTGTCCAACTGTCCCTACTGCTGAGTCAACTGATGTGGAGCGGAACCTCTATGACAAGTGGGTCAAGTCTAATAATGTAGTCAAGTGCTACATGATGACCACAATGTCTAAGGTGCTCCAGCAACAACATCAGCACTATGAGAAAGAAGCTGAGATTATGGATAGTCTCACAGTTACTTATGGGGAATCGGATAGAGCTGTTAGATTTAAACTCATGAGGGAAATCGTGAGTTGTAAAATGACTAATGGTAGCTCAGTGAGGGAGCACGCTGTTTCCATGACTCATCTCATGGATGAACTGACGTTGCATGGAGGAGGTATTGACGGGGAAGCCCAGGTCGATATCATACTCAACTCACTTCCGAAGTATTTTGAGAACTTTAGGCTGAATGTTGTCATGAGTAAAAAGGAGTACACTCTCAATGAGTTACTTAGTGACCTCATGGCGGCTGAATAAGTCATGCAACCTGAAAAGGCAGTCTTGGCTTCTTCCGGTAGTCGCCCTGCTTCATCGAAAGGTGCAAAAGGGGTGATTGGAAAGAAATTAAAAAAGACAGCCTTTGGAAGCAAAAGTTTTGGGAAAAAGAAGACTGTGACACCGGGGAAGAAGGGCAAGTGTTTTCGTTGTGGCAAAACTGGTCACTGGAAGAAGGATTGTCTGACCAAGCGGGTTGGACAAGGTACGTCATTAGCACTTGTAAAGGAAACATGTTTAGCATTTGTTTCTGCCCATTCATGGGTAGTGGATACTGGAGCTACTGATCATGTTTGTTACACTTTGCAGGGATTCAGGCCGACAAGGCAGCTGAATGATGACGAGGTGACGATCTCCATGGGTAATGCTGCTCGTGTGTCTGCAATAGCAGTTGGAGAAGTTACATCATGATTTCAAGACAATGTTTTGATTTTAAGAGATGTTTTGTATGTGCCGGATTTTCGGCGGAACCTTATTTCTATTTCCAATTTAATAAATGATGGATTTTCAGTTATTTTTGATAGTCATGTTACTATCAATGACAATAACAGTGTTATCTATCGTGGGATACAGAAAGACTCTCTTTATATCATAACTTGTTTGCATAAATCTTCCGTGAATGTTTCATATAACTCATTCAATCATAAGAAGAGAAAGTTTTCATCTTCTGATGAGGATCTTACATATCTATGGCATCTGAGACTAGGTCACATTAATCTAAAGAAGATCAAGAGATTCGTGGATGATGGAATGTTGGATTCAATCCAGGTAGTTCCTCATCGAGTTTGTGAATCCTGTATAGAGGGAAAGATGACGAACAGGTCGTTCAAGGCAAGTCAGTCTTGAGCAAGTGATGTGTTGGAACTGATCCACTCTGATTTATGTGGACCTATGTCCACGCAAGCTCGTGGAGGATTTAAGTATTTCGTCACTTTTATTGACGATTACTCGAGATACGGGTATGTTTACTTACTTCACTATAAGTCTTAATGCTTTGAGAAATTCAAGGAATTCAAGGCGGAAGTAGAGAAGGAGTTAAACAAGACCATTAAGTCATTACGATCTAATCGTGGTGGTGAGTATCTCAGTGACGAGTTCTTGCAGTTTTTATCAGAGCATGGGATTACATCCCAATGGACCGTACCAGGCACTCCTCAGCAGAATAGTGTGGCGGAAAGAAGAAATAGGACTCTTCTTGAAATGGTTAGATCTATGATAAGTTATGCGAACTTGCTTATTTCGTTTTGGGGCCACGCGTTACTAACAGCGGCGTACCTGCTGAACCTGGTACCTTCTAAGTCAGTTCCTAAAACACCCTCAAAACTTTGGCATGGGCGAAAGCCCAGTGTGTCAAAGATAAGAGTGTGGGGCTGTCCGGCATATGTTTTGTCGAAGGAACCTGATAAGTTATAAGGTAGGTCCAAGCTAATCCTGTTTGTGGGATCCCCAGACAAACGAAGGGTGGTTATTTCTACTGTCCTGAGGATCAGAAGATCGTTGTTAGCACCAACGCAAGATTCTTAGAGGACGAGTTTGTGAAAAACCACAAATCCAAAAGTGATATCATTCTCCAAGAAATTGGAGATGATGATACGCTTTCATTGGGAAAACCCCGTGGCAGATTGAGTGTACCTCTCGAAGGTATGGAACCAATTGCATGGTCGCCAGTGCAAGGTTTTGATCCACAAGTAACTGCACCAACTGCTGATGCAGTACCAGTGCTCCGTCGTAGTGGGAGGGTACCTCACCAACTCGAGCAGTATATGTTCGTGGGAGAGTCTTCGGACTTGATCCCGGAAGACGGACTAGATGATACCGATCCATGGACATACGACAAAGCAGTAAATGATAAAGATGCTGAAAAATGGCATAAAGCCATGGATTCAGAAATTGAATCAATTACCTCTACGGATGTATACCAGAAGTCTGCGCTACCTGACGGCTTTCTGGCCATAGGTTGCAAATGGGTATACAAATGGAAGAAAGGTTCAAAAGGAGAGATAACGGCTTTTAAAGCCAGGTTGGTGGCGAAGGGTTATAGTCAAAAGGAGGGCATTGACTATGACAAGACCTTCTCACCAGTAGCCATGCTCAAATCCATTCGAATTCTTCTATCCATAGCAGCACATATAGAGCTAGAAATCTGGCAGATGGATGTCAAAACCGCATTTTTAAACGGGTGCCTTGAGGAAGGTCGTGACATCAATATGCAGCAGCCAGAGGGATATGTGAAAGATGGTGAAGTGCATCTTGTCTGGAAGCTAAGGAAGTCCTTGTATGGACTTAAACAATCTTCACGGTTATGGAACAAACGTTTCGATGATGTGATTATATCCTATGGATTTTAACAGTGCGAAACCAAAAGTTGTGTGTACCGATTATGCGTCAGGGGTAGCGTGGTATTCTTTGCACTTTATGTAGATGACATTCTTATATTTGGCAACGATGTGAAGGTGTTGTCAGAAATAAAGAGATGGTTATCCGAACAGTTTCAAATGAAGGACCTAGGAAACGCTGGATACATCCTTGGGATTAAAGTCTTGCGTGATCGCAAGAAGAGGATGTTAAGCTTGTCTCAGGTCGCTTATATTGATACTGCGATTGCCATTTTATCATGCAAAATGCTAAGAAATGATTTGGATTTCCAGGCGGATCAGGATGAGAAGAGATCGACCTCGGGCTATGTGTTCACCTTGGGAGGTGGAGCTGTATCATGGAGGAGTGCGAGACAGAAATGTATCGCGGACTCCACCATGGAAGCTGAGTATGTGGCAGCTTCAGAGGCTTCTATAGAAGCAATATTGCTCCGGAACTACCTCCAAGAGTTAGATATTGTTCTGAGTTTGCCCAAGACTATCACGGTATATTGTGATAATGCTGGTGCAGTAGCAAACTCTAAGGAACCAATAACTCACAAGGCGTCAGAACACATAGAGAGAAAGTACCACATCATACGAGAAATCGTAGCGAGGGGCGATGTGCTAATAGATAAGATAAACATTGAGGATAATCTAGCAGATCCATTTACAAAGGGCTTACCTCATAAGGCATACGAAGGTCATGTTCGTAGCCTAAGGCTGAGGTAGATGTCGGCCACCTGGTGACCAAATGTAATAGCTAGATTAGAATAGACACATGTTATACTCTGGAAAGTAATGGAATAATGCTTTGAGTATAAGTGGGAGATTAATGGAATTGTATACATAAAAGCATTATGATTGGTATATTGGGAAACGTTATGTTTGATATATTGGTAACCTTTAATGACTTGCAAAAAACAACTCCTGTTTGAATTAACAATCATACGATGCGAACAAACACATCCAGTTATCTCGCCGATAGGGAGATCACAGAAGATCGTATAGATCGTTCGACCTAGCGAGATATAAATAGTTATCACAGCTGAGACAGTTTCTGGTTTGGCTGTCGGTTTAGGCTGCGGCACACAAGTCCATAAGTGGTTTATCTTGACTGCTTTGTGTGACCGCTACATCTCAATGTATTGATAGGATCAACTGTGAGATGAACCATTCTACTTGACATACGAATGAGTAAAGATCTCGGTAACTTGGTCGGATCTAATGTCTATTGAAAGCTGAGGGGCACACATGGGTTGACTGTCACTTTGACTTGCTATGGTAGAGAGTCTTACATGTACTCGTATATCTGCATCTTGGGTGATGGCAGTTTATGTGGGGTTTCCTCAGGCTGGATTTAGATAACCATATCCATTTCAGGATGGTGACATTCCCTGGGAAGCTCACGAGGTTCGTTATGCTAAGTCCTACAGGATGAATCATTGATTCAATTATAAGCGATAAGGGTTGAGTGGTACTACTCAGGAATAATAAGAGATTAATTAATTACAGCTAATTGTCATACGCTGAATTAATTATTGAATGTCTGAAACCTTAAATATGGGGATTAACCAAGTCTATGCAACCCGTTCCTAATAACGTGGTAATAAAGGGGTAGGTCAGCATTAATTCTCTGGTGGCATGAATTAATGTTTATTAATTAATTATGTTCTGGGTTGAACATGGAATTAATTAATAGGAGGCCCACTTTATTATTTGCATTTGATCCCTGGTCTGGCCCAACACTGCTCAGAGCCCATTAGGGTTTATTAAACCCTAATAGCCCATTCTCAGATCTATATAAATAGATCAATCTCTCATTTTCCCACATAAGTTTAAGTTTCAAATCAGAAACCCTAGAGAGATTGAGAGAGAGTGGGCGGTTGTAGATCCGGTAGTGTATCCTCACCAGATTTCCGGATCGAGCAAGGGAACAGATCATAAGATCAGATCTATAGGAACACCATCGCTTTGATCGATTCCAGATCCAGATTTGCACCATCTTCATTGCCATCATCGATCTAGATCTGTAGATCAGTCATTGGAGTCTCAGGTATTCCATTGAATCTACGAATTAAATTAAATAGGAGCATGCATAGGGCATTTACTGTTTGTCATGATATTTATTTTGATATCCATAAATCGAATCTGGAGTTTTAATAAATGGCGATTCATGTCGCCTATTGTAGACTCAGTTCCTAGAGATGTTGTTTGTAGGATATCCCATGCAAATGAGAGGTGGTTACTTCTATTGTCCTTGTCAGTATCAACGCAAGATTCTAGGAGGACGAATATGTAAGAAACCACAGATCCAAGAGTGAAATTATCCTCCATGAGCTTAAGGATAAGGAAGCAATTCCATCAGGAAAGCCCAATGTACTGGTAAATCCACCTATAACAGGTGAGGCTATACCAACCCTGCCACTAATGCAAGGCATGGCACCAACGCGTACTGTGCCAACTACTGACACGGTTCAGATGCCTCGTCGCAGTGGGAGAGTCCTCTGACTTAATCCTGGAAAATGGACTGGATGATACCGATCCCTGGACATTTGACGAGGCGGTATCTAATAAAGATGCAGGCAAATGGCTGATCGCTATGGATGTAAACCAGAAAACTAATTTTCCAGATGGCTGTCGAGCCATAGGGTGCAAATGGGCGAATGGTGAAATTACAGATTTCAAAGAAAGGCTGGTGGCAAAGGGTTATAGTCAGAAAGAAGGTTAGTCTATGACGAGACCTTCTCACCGGTAGCCATGCTTAACTCCATTCGTATATTTCTAGCCATAGCAGCACATAAGGACCTAGAAATCTGGCAGATGGCTATAAAAACCGCATTTCTGAACGGGTACCTTGAAGAAGGTAGGGACATCTATATGCAACAACTAGAAGGTTATGTGCAGAAGGGCGAAGAACAATTAGTCTGGAAGCTAACAAAGTCGCTGTATGGACTTAAACAAGCTTCACGGTCATGGAATCATGTATTTTGATGAATTGATTAAATCCTATAGATTTTTACAATGTTCAAACGAGAGTTGCGTGTACCGTCTATGTGTTAGCGAAAGCGTGGTGTTCTTTGCACTTTAAGAAGATGATATTCTCCTATTGGGCGACAATGTGGAAATATTGTCAGGCATAAAGGGGTGGTTATCCAAACAGTTTCATATGAAGGACCTTGGGGAGGCAGGATACATCCAAGGGGTAAGAGTATTGCGGGAGCGCAAAAAGAGGATGCTGACCTTGTCTCAAAGATCATATGTGGATACTGTGATTGTCCGTTTCAGCATGAAAATTGCCAAGAAAGGTCTGTTATCCTTCGGACATGGCATATATCTTTCCAAGAATTAGTGTCCGGTGACACAAAGGGAGAAAGATGAAATGAGGAACGTGCCGTATGCATCGGCCGTGGGGAGCCTCATGTATGCAACGCTATGTACGAGGCCAGATATATGCTTTGTTGTAGGCATGGTAGCAAGATACCAGTCTTACCATGGACAGGCTCAAAGGACCGCGGTAAAGCACATACTTAAATACTTGAAAAGGACTAGAGACTATAATCTCGTCTATCAGTGTGAGGAGTTGTGCCATGTGGGTACTGATTCGGATTTCCAAGCAGACCGAGAAAAAAAGAAGTCCACCTCTCGCTATGTTTTACATTGGGAGGTGGGGCCATATCATAGATGAGAGCAAAGCAGAAGTGCATTGCTGATACCACCATGGAAGCAGAATATGTGGCAGATTCTGAAGCTTCGAAAGAACCAGTATGGTTTCGAAACATCCTTTTGGAGTTGGACGTGATTCCTATGCTGTCCAAGACCATCAGGGTATATTGTAATAATTCGGGAGTTGTAGCTAATTCAATGGAACCACGAACTCATAGAGCAACAAAACACATTGAAAGAAAGTACCATATTATACGAGAAATTGTAGCAAGGGGTGATGTGCTAGTAGAGAAGATTGATACAAAATTTAATCAGGCTGATCCATTCACAAAGGCTCTGCCTCAAAAGGTCTACGAGATGCATGTACGTAACCTTGGGCGGAGGGCAAAGCTAACCACGTTGAATGTTTGATGTAATAGCTAGATTAGTTTAGACACGTTATACTCTGGAAAGGACATGTATAATGCTTTGAGTATAAGTGGGAGATTGATGGATTTATGTACTGAAAGCATTATGATTGGTATATTATGTACAAGGTTGATTGGTTAATATATTGGGAATCATAAATGTTGTATGTTCATCTCCTGTCTGAATTAATAAACATGTGTTGCAAACGCAATTATCCTCTTATCTCGTCGATAGGGAGATCATACGGTGTGTAGTAGATCACAGAAGATCGTATGGATGGTTTGACCTAGCGAGATATAAATGGTCATCACAAATGAGACAGTTCCAGGATAAACTGTCGGTGTAGGCTGCAGCATACGCAGTAATAAGCATCTTATCTTTGATGGCTAGGTATGTTGGTGTGGGGCAAACATTGATAAGGACCAAAGTCGAGATCGATTCTTTTCTTTGACATTAAAAGAATCTAGATCTCATAGGCTTGATGAGATCCTAAGCCTATATGAACGTACAGAAGTATATGCAGATTGTGTATTACTTTGAGTTGCTGTGAAAGGCTCTAGTTGAGCTTGTATATCTGTATCTTGGGTAATAGCAGTTTGTGTATGATTGTCTGGTACTGGAACTAGATAACCACATCCAGTATAGTATGGTGACATTCCCTGAGCAGCTCAAAAGGTTTGTTATGCTAAAATCATGCAGATTGATTAAGTTCAAGCATAAGTGAAAAGGTTTGAGTGGATTTACTCAGGAATATAAGATGTTAATTAATTAAATAGCTTTTCAGAGCTTAAATTAATTAACGAATGTATGTAACCTTAAATGTGGGGATATATCGAGCCCATACAACCCGTACCTCAAAACGTGGTAGCAAATAGGTAGGACAGTATTGATTCTATGGTGGAATGAATCAATATTAATTAATAAATTATATTCTGGGTTGAATGTGGGAATTAATTAATTGATAGGCCTTATTTGTTATTAGCATTCTGGTCCCTGGTCTGGCCCATGAAACTCAAGCACAATAGAAGTCCAATATTTTCCTATAAATAGGCCTCAGTTCCTCAGATCTCAACACACCACAAGATCATGAGTTGCACACAGCAAACCAGGTTTTGGGAGCTGTCGTGATCGACTTGATCTGAGAAACGAGGAGGAAATTCTGCTTCTCAACGGGGCAAGGAATCTGAAGGGAATCTTTACCAGATATTAAAATTGAGTTGGGATACAGATCAGAAGATCAGATCAGGAGGATTATCTTTTTAGTGAATTATTAGCGATACGGCTAAGGAGTGGACGTAGATCTATAAGATCGAACCACTATAGATATTGGGTGTTCTTAATGTATTATTGCTTACTGTTTACTATGCTGACTTGAAACCTAGCAACCAAGTTGTTAGAGTAAACCTGTAAGAAACCCTATTCCAGGCTGAGCTAAACAACCTTGATAAGAACTTAAGTGCAAGTTAACGTTAATATTCCACTGCATTTCATGTGTGAGTTTGTTCGTAATTCACCACGACGACTCTGATTAGGGACCAACATGTTTTTACCGAACTCTTCATTTAAGCACTTATAAAATTGATTCCTGATCATCCCACAACTCCGATGCTCGAATTTGTGCATTATACTGGTAGAACTCATCGAGACGATTGATTTAATACAAGTTTTAAAAGAGTTCTATAATTTGTTGATGAAGATATTGTGGTTTGTACCAAACTCATCATTTAGGCACTTAAAAAGTTGATTCCCAATCAACCCACAACTTCGATGCTCGAATGTGTGCAACATAGTTGTAGAAATCATCGAGACGATCGATTTGGTACAAGTTTTTAATGAGTTCCAACATTTGTTGATGAAGATATCGTGGTTTGTGCCGAACTCTTCATTTAAGAACTTATAAAGTTGATTCCCGATCAACCCACAACTCCGATGCTTAAATGTGTGCAACATACATGTAGAACTCATCGATACGATCATTGTGGTTTGAGTTTTCAAAGAGTTATATTATTTGGTTTGTACCGAACTCCTCGTTTAAGCACTTACAAAGTTGATTCCTGATGAACCCACAACTTCGATGCTCAAATGTGTGCAACATACCTTTAGAACTCATTGAGAGGATCGATTTGATACAAGTTTTAGAAGATTTCCATCATTTGTTGATGAAGAGATCGTGGTTTGTACCAAACTCTACATCTAAGCACTTATAAAGTTGATTCCCGATTAACCCACAATTCCAATGATCGAATGTGTGCAACATACTTGTAGAACTCAGCGAGACGATTGATTTGGTACAAGTTTTCCCAGAGTTCCAGTGTTTGTTGATGGAGATATCGTGGTTTGTGCTGAACTCTTCATTTAAACACTTATAAAGTTGATTCCCGATCGTGGTTTGTGCTGAACTTTGATGCTTGAATGGGTGCAACATACTTGTAGAACTCATCGAGACGTTAGATTTTATACAAGTTTTCAAAGAGTTCTATCGTTTGTTGATGAAGAAATTGTGGTTTGTACCGATCTCTTCGTTGAAACACTTATAAAGTTGGTTCCCGATCAACCCACAATTGTGATGCTTGAATGTGTGCAACATACTTGTAGAACTCATCGAGACGATCAATGTAGTACAAGTTATTGAAGAGTTCCATTGTTTGTTGATGAAGATATTGTCGTTTGTATCTAACTCTTCATTTAAGCACTTATAAAGTTGTTTGCCAATCTACCCACAACTCTGATGCTCGAATGTGTGCAACAAACTTGTAGAACTCAATGAGACGGTTGATTTGGTTCATGTTTTCAAAAGTGCCATCGTATGTTAATGAAGATATCGTGGTTTGTACAAAACTCTTCATTTAAACACTTATAAAGTTGATTCCCGATGAACCCACTACTTCGATGTCCGAATGTGTGCAACATACCTGTAGAACTCATTAAGACGATTACTCAAGGTTCAAGTTTTCAAAAGTGCCATCGTATGTTAATGAAGATATCGTGGCTTGTACTGAACTCTTCATTTAGGCACTTATAATGGTTATTACCCATCAAACCACAACTCCGATGCTCGAATGTGTGCCACAGACTAGTAGAACTTATTGTGAAGATCGATTTGGTACAAGTTTTCAAAAAGTTCCATCGTTTGTTGATGAAGATATCATGGTTTTTATTGAACTCTTCATTTAAGAACTTATAAAGTTGATTCTCGAAAGTATGCATCATACTTGTAGAACTCATGGAGACGAATGATTTGGTACAAGTTTTCAAAGTGTTCCATCTCTTGTTGATGAAGATATCATGGTTTGAACTGAACTCTTCATTTAATCACTTATAAAGTTGATTCCTGATCCACAACTCTGATGCTCGAATGTGTGCAACATACTAGTAGAACTAATCGAGACGATCAATTTGGTAAAAGTTTTCAAAGAGTTCCATTATTTATTATGAAGAAATCGTTGTTGGTACCGAACTCTTCATTTAATCATTTATAAATTTGATTCCAGACCAACCCACAACTCCGATGCTCGAATGTGTGCAACATACTTGTAGAACTCATCGAGACAATTGATTTGGCACTAGTTTTAAAAGAGTTCCATCGTTTGTTGATGAAGATATCGTGGTTTGTACCGAACTCTTCTTTTAAGCATTTATAAAGTTGATTCGTGATCAACCCACAACTCAATGCTCGAATGTGAGCAACAAACTTGTAGAACTCATTGGGAAGATCTATTTGGTACAATTTTTCGAGGAGTTCTATCGTTTGTTGATAAAGATATTGTGGTTTGTACCAAACTCTTCATTTAAGCACTTATAAAGTTTATTCCCGATCAACCCACAACTCTGATTCTCGAATGTGTGCAACATACTTGTAGAACTCATCGAGATGATCGATTTGGTAAAAGTTTTCAATGAGTTCCATTGTTTATTTATGAAGATATCGTGGTTTATAACGAACTCTTTATTTAAGCACTTATAAAGTTGATTCCTGATCAACCCACAACTCCTATGCTTGAATGTGTGCTACAAACTTGTAGAATTCATCGAGACGATCGATTCAGTACAAGTTTTAAAATAGTTCCATCGTTTGTTGATAAAGATATTGTGGCTTGTACCGTACTCTTCATTTAAGAACTTCTAAAGTTGATTCCCGATCTACCCACAACTTCGATGCTCTAATGTGTGCAACATACTTGTAGGACTGATAACTGCAAAAGCAGCGAGCAAATAAATTTTTACACCCTAAGGTGGTTGATCCCACAGGGACTGTACAACGAACTACCCAAGGTACTCTCTATAATTCCTAGAACATAGAAGTTTGAGGAATTATAAAAGGGGTTTTGTTTTGAAAATTAAAGATGACAAGTGCATAAAATTAAAGGGTTTTGAAAGACAATGAATAAACATACAGATCCTACGGCAGAGATTCCCAACTTCAACATTCGAAATTTTCAACTTAGCAATGGGGAAATATTAGATTTTGGTGGATTAAATTTGTTGGTTGGGCAATTAAATCCTAGATTACTAAAAAGTGACTATCTCCTCTCGGTCTCAAGAACACAAATTAGTCAATCTCAATAATCATCTACTTCATTCCTACAATTTAATTCTTCTTTTTTGGGACAGAAAATAATTGCATTCAATTCATTTTTCCTATTATCAATTATAACCTCTCGGTCCTTCAATCAATAACTACAAACCTAGATTCAAATTCGTCTCTCGATCCTTCTTTTAATCTAGATTCGATTAATTAAGCTCAAGAAATTAGACTATGCTTTTGAGTTGATTTCATTCAAACATGCATCAGAAAAGAATACACATAGCCCTAGAACCTGTTAGGGTTCTAGCCTAAAAAAAGACTAAAACAAAAGCAAACATATTACTCCCTCTGTCCCTTGGCATTAGTCCCATTTGGTTTTGGCACAATTACCAATATTTGTGAGTGTAATGGAATTAATATTTTATTGGTGTGAGTAGATTTTTTTCCATTTAAGGAAATGAGACTAATTCCGCGGGACAGACAAAAATGGAAAATGGGACTAATGCCAAGGGACGGAGGGAGTATTACCTTAGCAATTGAAATAGTAACCTTGAATGTCTTCAAACACTCCAATGTCTTCGATATTCTAAGTACAAAAATGCATAAAAAGTCTGAAAAAAGCTAACTTAATTTCGTGCATAATAAGTTCATTTATAGAGGAGAGAAAAAGACCTAATCTAGGTATTGGGCTAAAATAAAAAAAAAACTCCAAAACAGGCTGAAAATTCCATGTTGGGCCTCTGTATGCTGTCGATTGACACAGTCATCAAGTCGCAATCCGGGCTGATGAAATGTAGTGCCCGAATTTACAAAAACGTTTGTTAAAGTTAGAGTGTAATGAAAGTGTAACGAATGAAAGAACAAAATTTCAATGTACATCGGATAAATTTTGTCTGGGATTTATTTCTAAAACCCAGACTGCTTCATGGCAAAATTATATTTCACTAGTTAAAACAAGTTTTTGCACATGAAATAAAATAAACAAAATAACTCAAATTTCTTCTGAGTTCACTCCTTAGAGTAAATTTGATTATAGGACTTACTAACCTAAACTAATCTATCCTAAATAGTGTTTCCTCAATCTTAGGATTCACTCTACGGTGATTGCCTCTAAACTCTAAAGAAAATATTCGAAAGGTTGAGATTAGTAAGGGTGGAAGATAGTAAGCCTTGACATTTTTCTGGAAATTGTAATACTGTCACACACACTCTTCAAACCTTGATCTTCCTTGTATTCTTTCTCAGACTTGGAGCGCACGATCTCACAGCCCACATCCGCACTTCGTTCAGTCGTGTGTTGTGTAGTCTTCCCACGTCCACTTGCTTGATGAATAATCATAAAGTTGCTCACAAACTCACGTAGGCAGTGGTAGAGTCGTGGGGACGCTACCTGAAAAATAGGACCAGAAACAAAAACGAAATTGAAGTCAAAAGATATATCCCTAAAAATTAGGAATCAGTTATAACCAATTTCACAAGCAGCTGAGAGAAAGTATAACATTAACAAAAATATATGTTAGACATTGATGTTAAACTTGGCAGAAGTTTAACATCAGAAATGTCTAACATCATCAATCTCCCCCTTAATGTTAGACTTTTTCTGCTGCCATTCCTCAAACCAAACACATTCATGGTTCAACCATGATAAAATATTCAAACGTAGAACAGTGGATCATCCACAACACAGAAGCATGGTTCATCTATAGAAAAATAAATAAAGACAACTGAACAAAACATAAACAAAAATAAAGATAACTGAATTTAAACTTCGGAGGTATAAACTGCTCCCCCTGAGTTAAAGAGTATCCAAAAACAAAAACATTTGTTCAGCAGAAACATAAAAAAGAAACTTGTCCAGCAGAAACATAAAAGCAATCAGAAATGGTTCATTCGTCTTCCTCCTCATCCCCCTCGTCTTTACCACCACCAGCACCACCTGATTTGCTCTCCCCCTGAATGGTTGCAAAAAAAGTATCCTGTATCTGCAAAAGTGAAGCAGTAAGGGAGTTTAGCTGAGTAATGACGGTGGTAAGTCCTTGTAAAGCGCTATGAAGATCCATTGAAACTAAAGCAGGGGCTGGAGTCGCAGAGGTGATGGATTTATATACTGAAAGCATTATGATTGGTATATTATGTACAAGGTCGATTTGTTAATATACTGGGAATCATAAATGTTGTATGTTCATCTCTTGTCTGAATTAACAAACATGTGTCACGTCGCAAACGCAATTATCCTCTTATCTCGTCGATAGGGAGATCATACGGTGTGTAGAAGATCACGGAAGATCGTATGGATCGTTTGACCTAGCGAGATATAAATAGTTATCACAGCTAAGACAGTTCCAGGATAAACTGTTGGTGTAGGCTGCAGCATACGCAGTAATAAGCATCTTATCTTGGATGGCTTCGTATGCAGGTGTCGGGCACACATTGATAAGGACCTAAGTTGAGATCGATTCTTTTATCTAACATTAAAAGAATCTAGATCTCTATGGCTTGATGAGATCCTAAGCCTATATGAAGGTACAGAAGTATATGCAGATTGTGTATTACATTGAGTTGCAGTGAAAGGCTCTAGTTGAGCTTGTATATCTGTATCTTGGGCAATAGCAGTTTGTGTATGACTGTGTGGTACTGGAACTAGGTAACCACATCAAGTATAGGCTGGTGATATTCCCTGAACAACTCAAAAGGTTCGTTATGCTATGTCCTGCAGGCTGATTAAGTTCAAGCATAAGTGAAAAGGTTTGAGTTGATTGATTCAGGAATATAAGATGTTAATTAATTAAATAGCTTGTCAACGATTAAATTAATTAACAAATGTTTGTAACCTTAAATGTGGGGATATACCGAGCCCATGCGACCCGTACCTCGAAACGTGGTAGCAAATAGGTAGGACAGTATTGATTCTCTGGTGGAATGAATCAAAATTAATTAATTAATTATATTCTGGGTTGAACATGGGAATTAATTAATTGATAGGCCTTATTTGCTATTTGCATTCTGGTCCCTGGTCTGGCCCATGAAACTCAAGCCCAATAGAAGTCCAGTATTTTCCTATAAATAGGCCTCAGTTCCTCAGATCTCAAAACACCACAAGATCATAAGTTGCACATATCAAACCAGGTTTTGGGAATTGTGGTGATCGACTAATATCTAAGAACGAGGAGGAAATTCTGCTTCTCAACCGGGCAAGGAATCTGAAGGGAATCTTAACCAGATATTCAGATTGAGTTGGGATACATATCAGAAGATCAGATCAGGAGGATTTTTCTTCTCCATCTCTCCTTGTATTCGAAAATATTATTATTATTTTCATAGATTAATTTTCTCAATCTGTTAGGAAATTAAATCTTTGTGCGTGGGAAAAGATCAAGAGGAATCTCCGCGCACTCGTTCTTTAGAGTTCATCAATCCAGGTATTCCGCGTAAACCTTCTTATGCATAATAATATAGGAGCATGCTAGGATCATTCATAGGCATAGAAATTTATTTTGATATTCCAATTAACGATCCCTAGTAAACGGACTTTGTGATTCAGTTCACGAATCCCTTCAATTGGTATCAGAGCCAGGTTAATTAATTGGCTCTATCGGGAAAATAATATTGCCTATGAATTGCATGATTATTATTATTGAATGCATGTTATGTATGGTTTTGGATTGTATGGTTTTTCGTCCTCGTGGTTCTCGGGTTAATCCGCCCTTTTATATGGATTTATTTTTCACCCACGAGATAAATCCGTGGTTAGATTTATATTTTAGAATGTAATTATTATTCCATGTAATCTTTTATTTCAAAAATTAAATCTGTAAAACGAAGAACGAAGAACGTGAAGAACATGAAGAACAAAGGGTCGCACGATGCATGACAGCGCCGGCACGACAGCAAGGCCATGCACGTTGTTCAGGCACGGTGGGGCACGACAGCAGGGAGCACGGCAGGGCCACGGCGCGCGCGCACGCAGGCGAGCGCTGCATGGCCCGACGCTGGCCAGGGCTGCTGCGGCGGCTCTTGGCGAGGTCGACGGCGTGTGGGAAGGCGGGGCAGTCGGCCGGGACGACGGCAAGCGGCCAGGGCACGCGGGCGCCCTCGCGCAGCAGGCCTGTGCGCGCGACAATGGCACGTCTTCCCCCTCGGTCAATGTCGGCAGGCGGAGCAGGTGGTGGCAGCGGTGGTTCGGGTGACCGGCGACGCGAGCTGGGGCGGCGACAGGCTGGACGCGCGATCTTGGAGCAGAAAAACCCGAGGGATTTTTTGTGGTTCGCGTGAGGTTCCAATACCGTTCTTACGTGATTCCGGTGAGTTACAGAGGCCGATGGTGGAGAAGAAAAGTGAACGGCGGTTCGGGCGACGGTCGGGGCAAGCCTTGGCGGCGACATGCGAAACGGGCAACGGCCGTAGGAGGCGGCATCACGGGCTGCAACCATGCACGTACGTGCATGGCTGTTGCGCATGCTGGGAGCCCTCACGGCGGCAGCGAGTCGCCGGTGGCGGTGGTTAACTGGCCCAGTTGTCCAATTTTCTGATATATCAAATCTTGGAGGCCCAAATTCGGAAAATGAATTCAGATCTCAGTCCATGTAGTGGGAGCCCAGTCGAAGATCTATATTATTAATTTCAACTTGTAATAGTTAGAATTAATTTTATTTCGTATCATGGGGCCACGAGGACATTTTTTATTTCTTTTATTATCTGTCTTCGCATGATATATGTGTTTAATTTAATTGCGCAGCACATAAGCATGTTGTAGATAATAGGAGCACGTTCACTGCTTTTATTTACAGCTTTAAAACAGGCTATGTGATTTATTTTAGGTAATTAATTATAACTATGAATTCGGGGTTCATGCAATGAATGATAGAATTTTAGTAATGTTATAATTATGGCTACATAAAATAATCTTTGCAATTGAACCTTATGAACTAAAAATTACTAAGCTCATAATTTTGTAAGACCTCTACAAAGCGATCCTTTATTGGAAGTGGGTAATTTATTAGGTAAACGTCTACATGTGTAGCTTACTTAATTTATTATTCATAAGTTCTAATAGATAGGATTTCTTAAAACAAACATTTATTTCATGTGAGAAGTGGGAGTTCATGCGTAAACGTCTACATGTGTAGCTTGCGTATTGAATTTTCATAAGTTCTCTAGGGATTGAATTAAATGAGACAGCCTTATTATAGGGATCGGGTGTGTTCTAATAGATTCTTATATGGGAGGGTTGGCTTTGGTGGTAAGCTAGCTTAGATATTATCCAGCGTATTAACTCATTTGTGATGTCCCTGCTCAGTAGGATAATATGGTCTTAAGTTAGACTCCAATTATTAATTCCATTTGTCTAAGGAAACCGGGAATGGATTGGAATTAAAGGACTCAAATTGAAAGATGCAGTCTGGTTAAGTGTTTTGTTTTAAACGTCCACATGTGTGGCTTGCAATATTAATACTTAGGCAAATTGGAGGAAACATTAATATTGCATTATCATAAGGTTTCAATATTTAATTGTATCAATATTTGCGACTATGTTTTAATTTCTGTTTTTTAATTTATTGTTTTTAGACATGTCTATTGCTCGCGTTGTCAACCTCTTAATAACAAACCCTTTAACTGGTCCGAATTTTCCTGAATGGATGTTTTGCTTCATGGAAATACTTCGTACTGCAAAACATGTCTATGTACTTTACATGGACCCACTGTGTCCTCAGTATAGGAACTGTACTGATTATGAGTGAGAGTTCTATGACAGATGGGTAACTTCTTATGAGTTTGCCCGCAGACTCATCATTAACAGTCTGTCTAGAGAATTAAAGCTCAAGTACAAGAAATACCGGACAACTGTTGAGATATGGAGGGACCTTGTGAAAGTATATGGGAAGGTGAGACGAACTATTAGTTATGATCTTGTGAAGGACCTGGTTTGCAAGAAAATGACTGAGGGGAGTTCGTTGGTTCTGCACTTCATCAGTATGATGAGAATCATGAGAAAGTACAAAAAGAGAGGTGGACAAATTAATAAACGGGCATAAATAAACATTGTCCTGCACTCTCTATCTAATTCTTATGGTGATTTCATCAAATCTCTCGGTACCAGTTGCGAGTTTCCTCTTCATGAGTTACTCAGGGCCCTGATGCGAGAGAAATCTGACATGATGGCATTTGAGTTTGCTCCAACTTTGTCAGCTCTTGACAAGGCAGTTGCTGTAGCAAAAGAAATGCTTAAGAAGTTGGATGAAATAGATGAGGCAGAAATTGTCACCAGGCCATGCAAACGCAAGCGAAGTGAAGTAAAATGTTCAGTGCCTAGTACGGGTAGACATGGTACGTCATGTGCATTTATAACGAAAACATGTTTAGCATCAGTTTCTACCCATTCTTGGGTAGTGGATACTGGAGCTACGGATCATGTTTGTTATACTTTGCAGGGGTTCAGGCCGACAAGGCAGCTGAAGCATGACGAGATTACCATCTCAATGGGCAGCGGAGAGCGAGTCTCAGCAGTAGCCATTGGATATTTTACTTTATGCTTTGAAAACAATGTTTTGATTTTGAGAGATGTTTTATAAGTGCCGGTTTTTCGGCAGAACTTAATTTCAGTTTCCAAGTTATTTTGTGATGGATATTCAGTTATTTTTCATAGTGGAGTTTCTATCATTGGTAATAACGGTGTTATCTGTCATGGTAAACTGTTTGACTCTCTCTATATAATTGATTGTATGCATAAATCTTCCGTGAATGTTTCAAAGTCATCCAATAATAATAATCATTTAAAGAGAAAGTTTTCTTCCGATGATGATCAAACATATCTCTGGCACTTGAGACTAGGTCACATCAATCTAAAGAGGATAAAAATATTAGCATGTGATGGGCTCATGCATTCCTTCCAAGTGGTACCGCATCAAATCTGTGAGTCCTGTATAGAGGGAAAGATGACGACAGGGCCTTTTAAGGCAAGTCAGTCTCGAGCAGAGAATGTGTTGGAATTGATCCATTCTGACTTATGTGGACCAATGTCCACTCAAGCTCATGGAGGTTATGAGTACTTCGCCACATTTATTGACAATTACTCAAGATTCGGATATGTCTATTTGCTTCGCCATAAGTCTGAATGCTTTGAGAAATTCAAAGAGTTTAGGACTTAGGTAGAAAAGAATCTAGGTAAGACTATCAAGACACTACGATCAGATCGTGGTGGATAATACCTCAGTAATGAGTTCTTGCAGTACTTGTCAGATAACGGGATTACATCCCAGTGGACTGCACCAGGTACCCCTCAACAAAATGGTGTAGCGGAAAGAAGAAATAGAACTCTCTTGGAAATGGTCAGGTCGATGATGAGTTATGCAAGCTTGCCGATTTCGTTTTGGGGATATGCCTTGGAGACAGCGGCCTATTTGCTTAACTTGGTACCTTCTAAGTCAGTTCCTAAAACACCTCTCGAACTCTGGTATGGGCGAAAGCCAAGTTTGAACAGAGTGAGGGTTTGAGGTTTTCGAGCATATGTGCTAACAAAGGAACCTGATAAGTTAGAAAGTAGGTGTAAGTTGATGTTGTTTGTAGGATATCCCAGGTAAATGATAAGCTCGTTTTTCTACTCACTTATAGCATTGTTTTTCCTTTCTTTTATGCATTTTAGTGTATTTTCTTGAATAAACTGAGCATGAGTGTATATTAGAGGGTATTATGCTTGTCATGGTAAGATTTCGCAGGTTTTAGGCCAAATCCAATGGAAACTCGTACCGAAAGCAGCAGATGTTCAAAGAAACAATCACTACTTCTTCCACCATTGGAATCTGAGCTAATAGAGCATGTTATTTGAAATATCTTTGAATTAGCTTTCCAACGCAACTAGAATCGGATCAATCGGAGTTCGGATGCAAAAGTTATGGCCAAAACCGTGAGACTGCGCAGAAGGGTCGGAAGTGGCGGAAACGTCTCTGTTTCGACCGAAATCAAATCCATCTCGGCTGGGCCGAATTTTCCATCTCAGCCGTGGCAGAGTCCATCTCGGCGGAGACAGACTGTTTTGGCGAGATTTGGTGAAATTTTCATATATTTTGGGCGAGAATTTCTTGGGGAACAAGATATACATCAATTTGGAAGCAATCAATCATACCTTTTGAAGATATCCATCCAAGGCCTCAACCCTACTACTATATAAACTCTTCAATAGCTCAGAATTAAAAGCCTTCTTTTTACCTTTCTTTTAGTCTTCACTTATTTTATTTTCCTATATTGTTTTACTTTAAATTTCTGTTTTCTTTAGAATTCCTCTTTACTTTTCGTTGAACCTTTACTTTTTAATGCAATCTTTATTTTTCCCTGCAATGTTTACTTTCAATATGTTAGGCTAGAACCCTAAACAGGTTCTAGGGTTTCTCCTTCTGTGATACATGTTTTGATTCAATTGTTCAAACCCTTTTATTGGTTTAAATCCTATGTTTTATTTAAAATCTATTCTCATCGAAGGATCGAGAGATGAAGATTGAGGTAGGTTTCAGTTAGGGTTAGTAACAGGAAGTTAGGGTTTAATACTTTTGATTATATGTCCGACCAAGAAGATTTCAATTATAGGATTAATCTGGATTTTTATGAAATTGATTAACTTTGTGTGTTTGAGACCGAGAGGAGATAACCACTGGTTAGTAATTTAGGATTTAATTGCCCGATCAAGGAATTAATTCCACATTAACAGATTTTCCACCAAAAATATCTTTTCTGGGTTTGAATATTTGTTTCTTGCATGTTGATCAGTTTGGTAGATTTCCCTGGAATCTGTGCTTTTTAATATTTATTTTTATCCCTTTAATTTCCTTGCTTTGAAAAACCCAAAACCCTTTTGAATTGATTTGCCCAAACAAAAGCTTTGAAAACTATATCCAGTATATGATTTTCCTTCGTTGTACTATCCTTGTGGGATCGACCAACCCCTGGGTTGTCTATAAATTTATTTGTCCTATGCTATAATTTGTATGCAGATTTAGCATCGATCAGTAAACGAAAGGTGGTTATTTCTATTATCCTGAGAATCAGAAAGTCGTTGTCAGTACCAACGTGAGATTCTTGGAGGACGAATATGTAACAAACCACAGATCCAAGAGTGAAATTGTCCTCCACGAGCTTGAGGACAAGGAAGCAATTCCATCAGGAAAGCCCAGTGTAATGGTGAATCCACCTACAATAGGTGAGGCTATACCAACACTGCCACTAATGCAAGGTATGGGACCAACGCGTACTGTGCCTGTTGGAGTATATAGTAAAGCGAACTTTTAAGCGAGCTTTGTCATGTACTTAATCTCCTATAAATAACTGAAACAAACGTTATCACATTGATGCAATCTCATGATTCCATATATATCAACTTATCTTATATTGTAGACAATGTGGTGGGTGCGTCGTCCTACTGAAGATTGCATTGTTGGGTTCCTTATAAGATATAAAACGTATTCACAACTGAGATACTTCTGGATAAACTATCGTTTTAGGTTGTAGTATAAACTTGAGATAACTAGTCTTGGTTATTAGTTTATGCTAGTGCGTGGTGTCGCATTGAATGGATCGCGGTGAGACGTGTTCTTCTGTTCTAACTCTATGAAGAACCAAGGTCTCGACGACTTTGATATTTCTTAACCCTAGATGTGATATTTAGATATATGCAAATAATTGTTTGTTACTTTTACTTACCATGGGTGAGAATCAAAATGATGATTCAATATGCTCCGTATCTTGGGTAACAACATTATTTGTATGTGTTTATATAGTCACATTAGGGCACCGTGTCCTGGATATCCAGATTGATGGCATCCCCTTAAGGAGCTCATAAGTTTTATCGTATTAAACCCTGCAGGTGGAATTTATTCAGATACGATAATAATGTTGAGCGGGTACTACTTAAGGATTAAGATATTTATTAATTAATGCTGTCAGAGCTTTTAATTAATTAATGGATGTGCGTTATCTTAAACACGGGGAATTAATTTCACAACGGGATAGGATGGCAGTTGCAACATTAATTCTCAAGTGGAATGAATTAATGTTATAAGTTCAATTTATATTTAGGGCTGAATATATGTGTTTGGACTTATGGGAGGCCCAATCCTATACCTTCTAGAGATCCCTGGCCTGGCCCAATACAAAGGCGGATCATCCCCACGATCGATGTTGGCCACACCGCCGCCGGCAGGCAGGCTAAGGGTGGTGGGCAGTGAGCTCGGTCAAAAGCTGGGTCGGCGGTGACAGCCACAGCATCACCGGTGAGTCCGGATGGCGGCTGAAGGCGGTGCAGTAGCTACTGCAATTTACGCACTTGTCTGCGCGCGTTTTGCAGCTGCTCTGCAGCCTTTGTTTGCAGCGTGACCGGCGACTGGTGAGGCGGAGTTGGCTGGTGTAGAATGTTGGATCCTGAACCCTGGTGGTAGTCGACTACCAGGACGTCGGGTTTTGTACTGAACGGCGTCGGAGTCGACGGCGGTGAGGGCAAGAAGGGCTGGTAGTCACGCGAGTTTTCTGGGAATATCCAAAATTTTTGCGTGACAGTTGTGCGTACCCATTTTCTTCGCTCGGTCGGCGGCGATCCCGGCATGGATCACCGGTGCTGGCGGCGGGAAATGGAAGATCGTGCTTCAGACATCAATGACCAAAGATTGATTGGCGTTGATGGTGGCGGAATTAGCGGCAATCGCCGCATGAAAATGGTTGCACGCAAGAATCTCGCAATTGTGTCTGCGTGTGGGCTGATTTCGCGCGTTGATTGGAGTCTATTTTGGGTCGTATCTGTAATTCCAACGATTTGATCTTAGTTTCCATACTTAGGGCTTCAATGCCAGTAGGTTTGGGAGGTTGATGATCGATTATGACGGCGCAATGGGCCAACGAAGTCGGCCCAGTCGCCATAAAACCCTAATTTTTTGGGTTGAAAGCATGTAGGTAGACGTTTTTCGTGGTCATTTGGAGACTTTCCATTTATGGATTTCCAGTACCAATGACATGGCATTGTAGTCCAAACCTAGGGCTTTAAGGCCCAGTAGGTTACCGGCATGATTGGCATTAGAATCGATGGGAACGGAGGCGAGAAAAGTGCCCTGTGCACTGGTTTTTTGCCAAGGCTGCTCAACTAGCCATTTTCTTCGGCCAATTGGCGGTGATTTGAACGTGAATCAACGGTCCCGTTGGATGGAGATGGAAGTCCAAACTTTGGTCTTCAAAGCCCATTAAGTTTTGGTCGTTGACTGTGCGTCGTTTGGTAGCAACGGTGGCTCGAAAAAGGCCATTTGCAGTAAATTCAAAAACCCTATTTTGAATTGTTCGAGGCCCGGATCCGATTCGAAGACCCATTTGAAGAGCTGTGTATTAAATATTCATGTAATAGAATAGGTAGATATGCAGGTACACATCTTGGGGCCACGAGGACATTTTATTTGTTCTTGCATGATGTGTGTTTAATTTTCTAAGCATGTTGTATGTTTTACATGTTAGGAGCATGCTAGGATTTATTTAATTCTTTATAGCATGCTCTCAAAAACCTTCAATTTAAAATGACTAAGCGAGTTAAAATAAATTTTAATTAATTTATTTAGGCCTCCACAATTGGGCTTATAAGTGATTGTGGATGTTGTTCGCGGGACCCTGGGAGTGTCCCTCTAGAGGATACAACATTCACTGGTTCACTGGATAAGACTTCTAATAAAAATGAGTTTTATCTTTAAATGAATTGCATGGCACTCGCGGGACCCTGGGAGTCTCCCCCTAGAGGATGTGTCATTCATGGTTCATTGGTAATGGTTTAATTCAAGATAACCTTAAGAAATTATTTACAAGTGATGAAAAGTCCTAAGGGTAAGGTCATCAATTGTAAAATAATTTTCTTTATGGTTAAATTGTGGTCATCACTTAGATGTGAATTTCTATATTACTCCCCAACGGAGTCCCTGTTTTAATCCACATGACATGTTAAATGGTCCGACTATTAATTCCATTCGACATAAAGTAGAGGTTGACGTGATATTGGAATTAAAGATAGTTTGTCTGGTCAATGGATATGTGTGTAAACGTCCACCCACCGTGGCTTGCATATAGAATTTGTTGGGCTGTTGGAGGTTGCATTAAACATTGGTTTTGAAGGTTTCCATGTTTTATGCTTCAATTAATGTGATTTAAATGCTTACATGTTTGCATTTAATTTATTTCAGTGATCATCATGTCGTTTAATCTGCTTATGACTATTCTCAATCAAAACAAGCTTACTCGTTCAAACTATTTGGACTGGAAATAAATCTGGATATAGTACTGGTTGCTAAAGAGTACATATTTGTACTCAAGACACCTACTCAAGGTCTCTTGAACCCTTAATTCCACTTGAAAGTAATCATGGGCAAGAAATAGTACTCTGTTGCTGAGTTTCTTACTGGCTTGATTACGGTGGAGGATCTCACGGGTAAGAGATCACTGGCTATGGTTTCTTTTGAAGCATCATCTTCTTTGTGTAATGACGGTTAGAAGAAGAAGCCACAAAAGAAAAAGAATAGTGGGAGCAGTGGGAGCAAATAAGTAATACTTTCCAGTAGTATGACATTTTTTTTGGTGGTGTCATGAAACTAAAGGGAAAGTGCTACAGATGCAACCAGTCTGGGCATTACAGATGTCCCCTCTTAATGAAGGGTAACTCGGGTATGTCTTCTGTTTTAGTTGTGGAAACATGTCTTGTGGCTTGTTCTACTATCTCTTAGATAGTAGGTACTGGTGCCACTAATCATGTTTGTTTTTCTCTGCATAGTTTCATGCAAATAAAGCAACAAATGAAGACGAGATTACCGTAAGCTTGGTAAATGCTGTTAGAGTGGTTGTTGTTGCAGTGGGAGATATACACTTAATCCTTCTTGGATTGTGTTATATCATTAAAGGATGTTTTAAACATGCCTAGTTTTCGAAAGAATTTAATTTTAGTTTCGAAACTGTTTCTGGATGGATATTCAGTTATTTTTAATAAAGATGATATTATTATGAGAAATAACTCTTTTATTTGTTCTCGCATGTTGGAAAACTCCTTATATACTATTACCTGTGTATATCGTTTGCAACTGAAACTCATGCATATTCATCGTTTAAAAGGATAGTTTCTTCTATGTTGAATCAAACATATATTTGGCATAAAAAACCGGGTCATACTAATCTGACTAGGATCCAAAGACTGATATGTCGTGGATCATTGGAATCTCTCCAAGTTGAACCATTTTCAGTCTGCGAATCCTAATTGGAGAGTAAGATGACATTTAAGTCTTTTTAAGGCTATGGGTTTAAAGCCAATGATATGTTGAAAATGATTCAATCTGATTTGTGTGGGCCTATGTCTATTCAAGCAAGAGGTGGTCTTGAGTATTTCGTGACTTTCACAAATGATTACTCAAGGTTTGGATATATTTACTTGATCCACCACCTGTCTGAATGATTTGACAAGTTCAAAGAATTTAAGACTTGAGTGGTGAATCGAAAAGGTAAAAGTATCAAGTCACTACAATTTGATTGTAGTTTCTAAAACCTCAGTGCTGAATTTAGGCAATACATATTGGATAACGAGATTACATCTCAACTGTCTACGCCTGATTTTCCGCAATGAGGTGGCGTAAAGAGAGAAGAAACATAATTCTTTTTGGAGATGGTGAGGTCGATGGTGAGTTATGTCACTTTGCCTACTTTGTTTTAGGGTTATGCCTTGGAAACAACGACATATCTTTTGAAATTAGTACCTTCTAAATTGACTCCAAAGACACCAATAGAATTGTGTGCTTGGCGAAAGCCTTGATTAAAACCATATTTTGGTTTGGGGTTGCCCAACATATATGTTGGATAAGGAAGTCGATAACTTGGTACTTAGAATGGAAGTACGGTTGTTTATAGGATATCCTAAGGGAATGAAAGGCGGTTACTTTTATACTCCTAAGGAATCAGAGGGTGGTGGCTAATATAAATGCCCGATTCTTGGAGGAAGACTATATAAGTGAGCATGAATCCAAGAGTAAGATCATTCTTAATAAGTTGAGAGGAGACAATTGTACACCGAGTGTACTAAGTGTTATACCACAAGAGACTGCACAACGTGTTGACTCCGGTGTACCTACACAGGTACTGCCTTGTTGTAGTGGGAGAGTTGTTCCATCTAATCGTTTCATGAATGTGGGAGAGTCTTCGGACTTGGTCCACATTGTTATACATGAAGCAAACGATCCCTGAACTTACAAAGAGGCCGTCCAAGATGTAGATGCAATGTCTTAGCATAAGTCTTCAGATTCTGATATTGAATATATAGATGCTATGGATGGGTATAACCTTCAGACCATCCTAAAGGCAATATAGCCATTAAGTGTAAATGGGTCTATATATGTAAGAGAGGATCTGACGGAAAGGTCATCGCCTTTATAGCATGGTCCATGCTAAAGTCGATCTGTATTCTCTTATCCATAGCAAATTACATGGACTTTAAGGTTTGACAAATGGATGTTAGGACAGATTTCCTTAATGGAAATCTGGATGAAGACATTTATACGCGGTAACCTGAAGGTTATGTAAGGAAATGCTGAGAGCATCTAGTTTGGATGTTAAAGAAGTCTCTTTATGGACTTATACAAACTTCTAGATCTTGGAACATTCATTTTGACGAGGCAATCAAATCCTTGGATGTGAAAAATGTCAAGATGAAAGTTGTGTGTACAAAAATGAGCAATGGAAACGTGGTGGTATTCTTATTGGCAACAACTTGAGGGTATTGTCGGACGTATAGGTGTGGCTGTCAAAACAGTAACAGATGAAGGATTTTTGAAATGCTATGTACATTCTTTGTATTAAGATTATTCATAATCAAAGTAAGAGAATGTTGCATTTGTACCAAGCTTCCTACATTAACATTTTTATTGCCCGGTTTAGCATATAAAACTCCAAGAAAGGATTTCTACCTTTGTGACATGGAGTTCCTCTATTTAAGGACACGTGTCCTAAAATTCCAGACAAGATAGAGGAGATTGCTAAGGTTCCTTAAGCTAAGGCAGTAGGAAGCCTTATGTATGCTATGTTCTGTACTAGACATGATATCTACTGTGCAGTTGGCATGGTGGCAAGATATCAATCTAACCCGGGTCTGGGGCACTAAACTGCGGTAATATATGTTCTCAAGTATCTAAAAAGACCTCGAGATTATATGTTGGTTTACCTATTAGAAAGTTTGACCCCTTTGGGTTAATCAGATTCAGATTTTTAAGTTGATCATGATATGAGAAAGTTAACCTCGGGTCATGTGTTTACCTTGGGAGGTGGAGCCTATTATATGGCAGCCTCGAAGGTTGCCAAAGAAGTTGTCTGGCTTAGAAGCTTATTTTTGGACTTGGGGGTGATTACGAGTATGCCTAAGTGTATCATGACATATTGTGACAACACTGGTGCAGTAGCAAACTCGAAAGAACCTAGAGCCCATGTGGCAAGTAAACACATAGAGAGACAGTACCATTTTTTACGAGAGATCGTAAAGCGAGGTGGCTTAGCTGTGGAAAATTTGTTTCATTGTATAACCCGGTTGATCCTTTCATGAAGACTTTGGAAACTTAGATCTTCGGAAAACACGTAGTGGATCATGGCTAACGATACATTGCAGCTATGCATTAAGTCTAAGTGGGAGATTCATAATGACATGGTGTATACTAAATGTTTAGCTTTAGTATAAGTGGGAGATTGTTGGAGTATACTGTAAAGCGAACTTTTAAGCGAGCTTTGTCATGTACTTAATCTCCTGTAAATAACTGAAACAAACGTTATCACATTGATGCAATCTCATGATTGCATGTATATCCACTTATCTTATATTGTAGACAATGTGGTGGGTGCGTCGTCCCACTGAAGATCGCATTGTTGGGTTCCTTATAAGATATAAAATGTATTCACAACTGAGATAGTTCTGGATAAACTATCATTTTAGGTTGTAGTATAAACTTGAGAAAACTAGTCTTGGTTATTAGTTTATGCTAGTGCGTGGTGTCGCATTGAATGGATTGCGGTGAGACGTGTTCTTCTGTTCTGACTCTATGAAGAACCAAGGTCTCGGCGACTTTGATAATTCTTAACCCTAGATGTGATATTTAGATATGTGCAAATGATTGTTTGTTACTTTGACTTACCATGGGTGAGAATCAAAATGATGATTCAATATGCTCCGTATCTTGGGTAACAATATTATTTGTATGTGTTTATATAGTCACATTAGGGCACCGTGTCCTGGACACCCAGGTTGATGACATCCTCTTAAGGAGCTCATAAGTTTTATCGTATTAAACCCTGCAGGTGGAATTTATTCAGATACGATAATAATATTGAGCGGGTACTACTTAAGGATTAAGATATTAATTAATTAATGCTGTCAGAGCTTTTAATTAATCAATGGATGTTCGTTATCTTAAACATGGAGAATTAATTAAGTCAAATAGAAGCCCAGATTCAAAACGGGATAGGATGGCAGTTGCAACATTAATTCTCTAGTGGAATGAATTAATGTTATAAGTTTAATTTATATTCTGGGCTGAACATATGTGTTTGGACTTATGGGTGGCCCAATCTTATACCTTCTAGAGATCCCTGGCCTGGCCCAACTAAAAACCCTAGAAGATGCATATAAATAGGATCTTATGGTTGAGAGAAAAAACCTAGTTGTCTAGTTGTCATTTTCATAAGCTCATGTGTTGAGCGACGGTTAGGGTTTAGTTCCCTCAAACATTTTAGATCTATAGTTTTGGATTGGCATCTACGATTCGGAGGATTGTTGTCCACCCGGTATCCGATCGTGGTTCGTGGGACACAGGCTAGAAAATCTCCAGTGGAATCAATCTTCAGATCTATAAATATCTATTGGTATTTCTTGATCTCCTTGATTTAATTTAATTAAACCATGTATGTGTACGTTTGTTATCCAATATCGATCGTGGGACGACCCGCCTTTACCGGCGTGTTCCTTCAGTGCCAACTACTAACACGGTTCAGATGCCTCGTCGCAGTGGGAGGGTTGTCCACCAACCCGAAAGGTATTTGTTCATGGGAGAGTCTTCTGACTTGATCACGGAAAACAGACTAGATGATACCGATCCCTGGACATATGACGAGGCGATATCTGATAATGATGCAGACAAATGGCTGATCGCCATGGATTCGGAAATAGAATCCATTACGGCTATGGATGTATACCAGAAAACTGATTTGCTAGATGGCTGTAGAGCCATAGGGTGCAAATGGGTATACAAAAGAAAAAAAGGAGCGAATGGTGAAATTGCAGCTTTCAAAGCAAGGCTGGTGGCAAAGGGTTATAGTCAGAAAGAAGGTGTAGACTATGACGAGACCTTCTCACCGGTAGCCATGCTTAAGTCCATTCGTATACTCCTAGCCATAGCAGCACATAAGGACCTAGAAATCTGGCAGATGGATGTCTAAACCGCTTTTCTAAACAGGTACCTTGAAGAAGGTAGAGACATCTATATGCAACTGCCAGAATATGTTTCAGCTTCTGAAGCTTCGAAAGAAGCAGTATGGTTTCGAAACTTCATTCTGGAGTTGGACGTGATTCCTAAGCTGCCCAAGACAATCATGATATATTGTGATAATTCGGGAGCTGTGGCTAATTCAAAGGAACCACGAACTCACAGAGCAACAAAACACATTGAAAGGAAGTACCATATTATACGAGAAATCGTAGCAAGGGGTGAGGTGCTAGTAGAGAAGATTGATACAAGAAATAATCTAGCGGATCCATTCACAAAGGCTCTGCCTCAGAAGGTCTACGAGATGCATGTACGAAACCTTGGGCTGAGGGCAAAGCTATCCACATAGAATGTTTGATGTAATAGCTAGATTAGTTTAGATGCGTTATACTCTGGAAAGCACCTGTATAATGCTTTGAGTATAAGTGGGAGATTGATGGATTTATATACTGAAAGCATTATGATTGGTATATTATGTACAAGGTCGATTGATTAATATTCTGGGAATCATAAATGTTGTATGTTCATCTCCTGTCTGAATTAACAAACATGTGTCGCAAATGCAATTATCCTCTTATCTCATCGATAGGGAGATCCTACAGTGTGTGGAAGATCATGGAAGATCGTATGGATCGTTTTACCTAGCGAGATATAAATTGTTATCACAGCTGAGACAGTTCCAGGATAAACTGTCGGTGTAGGCTGCAACATACGCAGTAATAAGCATCTTATCTTGGATGGCTTGGTATGCTGGTGTAGGGCTCACATTGATAAGGACCTAAGTCGAGATTGATTCTTATATCTGACATTAAAAGAATCTAGATCTCTATGGCTTGATGAGTACCTAAGCCTATATGAAGGTACAGAAGTATATGCGGATTGTGTATTACTTTGAGTTGCAGTGAAAGGCTCTAGTTGAGCTTGTATATCTGTATCTTGGGTAATAGCAGTTTGTGTATGACTGTCTGGTACTGGAACTAGGTAACCACATCCAGTATAGGATGGTGACATTCCCTGAACAATTCAAAAGGTTCGTTATGCTAAGTCCAGCAGGCTGATTAATTTCAAGCATAAGTTAAAAGGTTTGAGTGGATTGATTCAGGAATATAAAACGTTAATTAATTAAATAGCTTGTCAGAGCTTAAATTAATTAACAAATGTTTGTAACCTTAAATGTGGGGATATACCGAGCCCATGCAACCCGTACCTCGAAACGTGGTAGCAAATAGGTAGGACAGTATTGATTCTCTGGTGGAATGAATCAATATTAATTAATTAATTATATTCTGGGTTGAATATGGGATATAATTAATTGATAGGCCTTATTTGCTATTTGCATTCTGGTCCGTTGTCTGGCCCATGAAACTCAAGCCCAATAGGAGTCCAGTATTTTCCTATAAATAGGCCTCAGTTCCTCAGATCTCAACACACCACAAGATCATAAGTTGCACACAACAAACCAGGTTTTGGGAGCTGTGGTGATCGACTAAGATCTGAGAACGAGGAGTAAATTATGCTTCTCAACCGGGCAAGGAATCTGAAGGGAATCTTCACCAGATATTCAGATTAAGTTGGGATACTGATCAGAATATCAGTTGAGGAGGAATTTTCTTCTCCCTCTCTTCTTGTTTTCGCAAATATTATTATTATTTTCATAGATAAATTTCCTCAATCTGTTAGGAAATTAAATATTTTTGCGTGGGAAAAGATCAAGAGGAATCTCTGCGCACTCGTTCTTCAGAGTTCATCAATCCACGTATTCCGCATAAACCTTCTTATGCATAATAATATAGGAGCATGCTACGATCATTCATAGGCATAGCAATTTATTTTGATATTCCAATTAACGATCCTTGGCAAACGGACTTTGTGATTCAGTTCATGAATCCCTTCAAGTGGGACTTGGAGGAATAGCATCATTCATCTCATCATCACTGGCAATGTATGCGAGATCTTTGACCCGACCACCTGTGCGTGTTAGAGTCTGCTCAAACACCAACAATTTTGCATCAACAATGATATCGCCACCTTGGTCAGGAACTCGATGTTGCACGATAAGACCATAGATGAGGCAGGGATGGGGCAAAAGACATCCATCTACTTTAAGAACAGCGCTACAGATGTTAGCAAAGATAATGTCTCCTAGATTGAAGGGGAGACCTTTAGCAATACGGTAGATCAGATAGGTTTGTTTTTTTGTAACCAGGGTAGCATTCTTGGTTGGAGTCCAGTTGTTCAGACTGATTTTGAACACAGACACAGCCAATCCCTTACTTGGCCACCTTTTCAATTCACCTCTAGTGATTTCTTCCACCATGCACCGTTCATCTGCAGGAGTGGGCTCTGGCACTGAACAATTAGGTAGACCAAGGAATACATTGATGGTTGCTGGATCAAAACAAATGATTGTCTTCCGGACATAGGACTTCCCAAACTACTTTTTCCCTTTTACACAAACTTCTTCTTTGATGATGTTAGCATAAAAATCATATACTAACTAAGTTTCAAAATCATCCATCCCAGACACTGACTTTAACAAACCTCTACGAGCAAGAAGAGTATCTACCCCATGCTTCTGAAAATGCGCTTCATCCATGTTCCTTTCAATCTTAAAGTTTCGTTTCATGATGGAGTCAAACAAAGACTTAGCATCATAATGATAAAATATTTGACTATAGGCCTTTTTGACATCTAACTCACTGTCATATGAGGCAGAGGTAGGGGTACCTTTCACTGGAGTAGTAGAAGTGGATTCTGACAAAGTTCGCTTGGTTTTTTCCATTTTTGAAGAGTTTCATCCGCTTCTGATACTGATGGAGACCTCTTCTTTGATGATTTCAGTTTTTGACTTGTTGAGGAGGTTGTCTCAGCCTTTTCTTTCCTTTGCCATTCTGCAGCACTTCGGAGATTTTCTTCCCTGGCCTTTTTGTCTTCTTCTCCGGAACAGGGGAATCACTGTCATCTTTTGAACTCTTCTGCATCTCACGAGGGTCCATCTTGTAATTTTCATCAGAGGTCGTGTCATCAGAGAGTCCATCGTCTGATATACTAATGTTAGACTTTTCCGGTTGAACAGGAGGGGGATCATCTACAGAGCTCGGATCGTGCACTGTATCTTTTAGGGTTCTTTGGACTTTCTTAATAGGTCCTGCTCGTCCCCACCTTAGTCTGTCTTTCTTTTGCCTTTTGACAGTTTCATGAAACAGACGACTGGATCGTCGAGTGGGAAAGGGAGGAATACTTGCTGCTTTCAATCTTCTGCGATAGCGTGTAAATCTCCTGGATAATCTGGGTTGATGGGATTTTCCGACTCACCGGGAAATATTTGTGCAATTGGTGGTTCGCGCAGGATCTTTTTAGTTTCATTGTCAAAAAGAACATCTGCCACAGAACCCTCATCTCTGACAGGAGATTCGTCAGACTCTAGAACAGGTTTTGGATCAGAGGGTTTGGAAGTCTGTATGTTCATTTTTTCAGAAGAATCAGGCAGCGGTGAAGTGGGTTTCTCACCCATGGGTTCAGTGATTGAAATCAAAGGAAGAGAAGAAGATGAATCGATTTGGGTTTCAGGGGGTGAAGGTTGAGAAGGGTTTTCAGGAATTGTTGAAGTATCTGTTTCGGTGATTAGTTCAGAAATAACAGTAGGGTTGTCAGGTTGAACTAGAGAAGTCGAAGGAGGTGGTGATTTTGGTTTCTCAGTAGGGTTATCCATTTCTGTAGAGAACGGAATAGGAGATGTTTGAGAGGGAGAAGCTTGTTGATCGGCCAGAACTTTAGAGAAAGAGTTTTTAAGTGCTTGAAGGTTGTCGGAGCTTAGAACAACTTTGAGAAGTTCCTGGATTTTATCTGCTATGGTGATCTGAGAAAACATAACAAAAGAAGAAGAGCGAGAGCACTGTAGACTGGAAGTCGAGAGGTTGCACTTGGTTAATTTTGTTTGACGTGACTTGAGTGGAAAAAGAGAAAGCATTTTATATTAAAAAAAACTAAAACAGTAAAGTGCGAAAATCAAGGGAACTTTGGCCTGAATTTCAGAACTAACAAATAAAAAAGGTTCACTTGATATTCGAAAATTAAGGGATAGGGTTTTTCGTGGTTCAAATGAAATTAAATCTAGATAGGATCAAATAACTGAAACCTAGAACTTAGATGGTGAAAGATTTGGAAAGAGAAAACATATCCCTGAGAAATAGCAACGACCTACAGTAATAAGAAAAACAACACAGTCTGTTTAAGAGTTTAACAAAGGTATTGTTAGAGTTACATATTGTGAAATTATCAACATCTTTCCACAGAGGTTGTGTGCCTAATAAACTCCAACCTCTAGTACTAGTTGACAAAAAAGAAACATTGCTTTATTTTGATATTTTTCCACATGAGTTGTGTTCTAACAACGTCCAACTCACAGTACTTTTTATGTTTTAAGCAATGAATACAACAATCACGTTTTTTAGTCTGAAACCTCACACTTGTGTTTCTGACTTTATAACATGACAATAAATCGCAACAAAAAAATCAAACTCTAACAATAACATGTATGAACTCTAATAGGCACAAAGATTTAAGTTATTACTGAGGGGAATTGCACATTCCCAGGGAATTTTGAAGAAAAGTATATCATTCAAAATCCAAGGCCGAGTAAAAATGTCAGCTATTTGATCTTTAGTAGGTATATATTTCAGAGACACTAGATCATTCTCCACTAGATCACAAATAGTGGTGCCTAATATCAATATATTTTGTTCGTGAATGCTGAACATGGTTCTTTGAAATTTCAATAGCACTTGATATATCTTGGCTGGTATGTCAGATGCACTGCGTCCTCGTTATAGTGATGTATGGCTTGCGCGTGACATTATGCCACATCTAGACGTAGCATATGGCGGACTCGATGGACATACTAGATCCAGTCTTATCAAGCGTATTGTAAGACAGAAAATGGGTCAGAACTGTTTGGTACGTGAACATGTGGAATCACTCATCCAGCTCATAGATGAGTACACATTAATGGGTGGTCAAATTGACAATGATGTCAAAATTGACTTGATACTCAACATGTTACCGAAGTCATTTGATAACTTCAGAATCTCTGTTGAGAAAAACAAGAGTGAGTATAATGTTCACAGTCTGCTCAAGGATCTTGTGTCAATAGAAGCTTCTTCAATCTTTTCTGTGAGTCACTCTGATTTGCTTCCGAGTCGAAAGAGTGATGTCAAAGAAAAGAGGGATGAAGGAAGCAGTGGGAGTGGGAGTGGTATTGCGTTATCAGTTCATTCCAGATCTCTTGCTAAAAGTTCTTCTAAATTGTGTCGTAATGACATGAAGAAGAAGAATAGTAAAGGAGAGAACAAAGGAAAGAAAGATAACAAGAAGGACAAATGTTTCAAGTGTGGCAAGAAGGGTCACTGGAATGTAAATTGTCCAGGTTTGATAACTAAGGGACAAGGTACGTCATCTTTTGCATTGCTTGTTGAAACATGTTTCTTATCGGTTTTCTGCTCCTTAGTGTGTAGTGGTAACTTAGGTCACTAATCGTGTTTGCTGCACTTTGTAGGGAATCAAGTTTAAGGCTTGAAGATGGCAGGATTACCATCTCCAAGATTGATGCTGGAAGTTGCTACTTCAGCTGATGGAGATTTTACTTTGAGTTTATGTTAAAAACTTCGTTTTAGTTCAAGTTTCTGAAGAGATGTTGTTTTGTTTTGAGAAACATATTGTTCATCTATTGTTATGGATTATCAGTTATTCGATAGAGTTTTTCTATCATGAATAACAGTGTTTTCTATTATGGATGATTGTCTACTCATTACTTGATTACATAAACTGTCAGTGTTCTTAGGTATAATTAAAAGAATCTCTATAGAGATAGGTTACATCAGTCTAAGTAGTTTTAAGTAATTCATGGAATTATGGATTCAATCCAGGTATTCCTAGGGATGATACTTATGACAACTACTTAGAGGTATAAGATGGTAACTAGGCCTTTTAATAGGCGATTGTATCTCTATAGGTTATCTCGTGTTTGCTCTGGTTTGCTGGTTTGAGTCTACTTCCGCAGTTGCCTTAACAGGCATTGATATACTGTAATCATTTAAGATTTGGATATGTTTATCTAGTTCACTACAAGTCTTAGTCTCTTGCTTTAATCAAGAGCGTTCAAGACTAAGGTAGAGAATAAGTTAAACAAGACCGTAAAAATATTATGGTTCATTCATAATGATGTATCTTAAGTGATGAGGTTTTACAGTATCTGGCAGAGCAAAGGGATTGTATCCCAGTTAACTAAACCTATTATCCCTTGATTGGGATAGTGTAGGTAAAACAAAATAAGATTCTTTACAAATTTATAAGTTATGCCAGCTTTGCCAAATTTTTGTTTTTGGGAAGAGCGCCAAAAGCAGTTGTATGTTTGCTTAATCTAATGTCTTCTAAATCAGTTCCAATTACCCTAGCAGACCTTGACTCTGTCAAAAGGGCAATGATGGGTAATTTGGTTGTTAAGCTGTATAGGAAACTGTTTGGTTGGAAGAGAGGTTTAAGCTAGTACTTCTTTGTGGGCTATTCCATGTAAACGAAAAAAGATGGTTGCTTTGTATATCCTAGATACAAGTAAGTTGTATAGGATGAAACCATGAATCCAAATGTGAGATTGTTCTCTAACATTTTAGAGAAGACAATTCAAATCCATCAGGAAATACCCCGTGGCATATTGAGCATACCTTGGATGGTATGGTACCAATTGCACGGTCACCTGTGTAAGGTGGTAAACCACAAATTTATGTACCATTAACTGACAACGTAAAAGGAGCATCGTTGCAGTGGGAGGTTGCCTTAACAGGCTTAATGGTACTGATTCGTGGAAACAGTCTCTGGACTTGTTCCCATCTTAACGAACAACATCGTACTCATCCCTTAAAGGAAGTTGTTAAGACAAACGATGCGGCTGAATGACGTCAAGTCATGGATTCAGAAATGAATCAGTAAATGTTATGGTTGTGTATCAGGATCAGTGATTGCCAAATAGCTTACCAGCTATAAGCAACTGATTGATATACAAGAAAAGTGCTCGATTGGCAACCTAGTCTATTCGAGAGTCTAGGTTAGTGAGTAAGGTATGTTTCACAACAAGACCTTCTCACTGGTTGCAACTATTAAACCCATTCGAATTCTTTTAACCATAACAGCACATATGAATCTAAATATCTGGAAGATAGATGACGTCATCCGTATTTTATAATTGGGTACCTTGATAAAATGTGACAACATCTGTATGCGACAATCAGATAAGTTATGTGCAGCATCATGTCTCGAAGCCAATGTAGTTCAAGTATGAACTTAAAGGAGCTTCAAAGTCATGAAACAGACATTTCGATATTGTCTATCGAGAATGAGAGTTTCATGTATTAGTTATGTGTCAGCGGAAGCGTGGTTTTCCTTGCACATTATGCAGATATTATTTTCACATTCGGAAACGATGTAGGGATATTATCAGGCATAAAGGATGGTCATCCGTACAGTTTCAGAAGTAGGACTTATGAGATTTTGGAACACCTTTTGAATTAAAGTCTTGTGTTGTCACGACAAAAGGATGTTCAGGTATCTCAAGTTGCTTAAATTGATTATGTGATGAGTCGTTCATAGCAAGAAAGATTGTAGTCTTTCTATAATGCAGATGAACGAGTTCAGATATCTGTAATGCTATAAGCATGTTAGACAGACATCAGTTCAACTCTGGATAGGCACATCGGTTTACAAGTGTGCTATGTGAGTTGAATGGCATCGGATATCCAGGAGGATCATATTGAAAGGAAGTTGACCTCAAACTATGTGTTGGCCTTAGAGGAGGAGTTATAGGAATCTAACAAAGAAGTGTGTTGCGGATTCCCGTATGAAGGCTGAGTTTTTGTCACCTTCATTAGCTTCGCAAGAAACAGTATAGCTCCGATGCCATCCTCTAGAGGTGTGTGTTCTGAGTTTGCCTAATTAAATCACAAGGAATTGTGATTATGTTGGTGCAATGACAAACTCAAAGGAACCCAAGACTCACAAGATGGTGAAACACATAGGATGTGTGGAATCACATCATACGAGAAATCATGACAAGAGGTGACGTGAATGCAGTGGGAGTGATTGACAGTATATAGACACTTAATACTTTGGTAAAGCAATGGTATTATGCTTTAAGTATAAGTGGGAGATTGTTGGGATTATATACTGAAAGCATATATGATTAAGTGTTTTGTACACTGGTCTTCATATATGTTGTTGCAACAATGCTCGCTATCTGATTAAACAAACATACAACGAACCATAATATCCTATTATCTCGCCTATAGGGATGATCATATGGTGTGTAGGAGATCACAGAGGATCATATGAATCGTTTGATCTAGCGAGATATAAACAGTATCACAGCTGAGACAGTCCCTGGATAGGCTGTCGGTCTAAGCTGCGGCACATTGGTTCATAAGTGGGCTTATCCTAGCTACTTGATGTGTCGGTACATAGTTATGTATTGATGGGATCAACAGTGGGATGTGCCATTCTCATTGACATATGAATGAGCCAGATCCCTAACATACTTCCTTTGATCTTAAACCTAACTGAAGGATAAGGGGCACACACAGATTGACAACACTTTGATTTACCATGGTGGCGAGTCTTACATGTACTCTTATACCCGTATTTTGGGTGTTGGCAATTTGTGTGTGGCCTGCTTAGTCTGGACGTTTAGGTTTCAGGATGGTGACATTCCCTGAGGAGCTCAAAAGGTTCATTATGCTAAACCCTGCAAGTTGAATTATTTAATTCAGGCATAAGTGAAAAGGAGTGAGTGGCATTACTCAGGAAATAAGAGATTAATTAATTGTGGCTGATTATCATAAGCCAAATTAATTAATGAATGATTATAACCTTAAATATGTGGATCATGTTAGTTTTGTGCAACCCGTTCCTAATAACGTGGTAATAAAGGGGAGAGTCAGCATTGTTACCGTGGTGAAGGTTAAAACAATGTTTTATTAATTAATTATATTCTGGGTTGAACAAGGAAGGATTAATTAATAAAGAGGGCCCACTTTATTATTTGCATCTGATCCCTGGTCTGGCCCATTAATTGATCACAGCCCATTAGGGTTAGGGTTTCTCAAAACCCTAACACTATATATAAGCCTTCTCTCTATCAGATCATTCAGTTGTGAAAACTAGGGTTTTTCAGTATAATTGAGAGAGAGTGGCGGCAGCTATCTGTGGGAGGAATTGATCGATTCCTCCAGATCTCGGATTCAACTTGGTAGATAATCCTCACCAGATTTCCAAGGAGCAAGGGAACAGATTAGAAGATCAGATCTGTAGGAACCACTGTCCATCGCCGGCGTTCTATCTCAGATCTAAGGTTATTTCATCGTTGTTGGCTCCAATCTAGATCTGTAGATCAAACGGTGAAATTAGGTATTCTCTAATCCATCCTCTGCAATTAATTTTGTAGGAGCATGCATAGGTTTGCATGATTTATTTAATCGAAATTTATTCCTGGTATCCTAAGAATGATCCTTGGAAAGTATTTAATTAATGGCAACTCGTGTTATCCATCGTAGACTCAAACCCTACAAGGAGATGTTAGACATGAAGAATGTCTAACAATAACATCTTTTGAGTTAGAAATCTCTTGTTCTTCTTCAATCAGATGTGATGTATCAATTTGATCTCCTTTGTCTCTCATTGATCCTGCATCATCAAATACAACATTAGTAGACTCCTGAATTGTTTGAGTTTTAAGATTATAAACTCTGTATGCATGGCTGTTGGTAGAGTAGCCTAGGAATAACCCCTTGTTGCTCCTAGCATCAAGTTTGCTGAGATAATCACGATCATTTAAAATGTAACAGACACATCCAAAGACATGAAGGTACTTCAGATTTGGCTTCTTTCCATTTAACAGCTCATAGGGAGTCATTCTACTTCTTGGATGCTAGTATACTCGGTTAATTAGATGACAAGCTGTATTAGCCACTTCAGCCTAGAGTTTCTTTGACAAATGTTTTGAGTTAAGCATGACTCTGACCATTTCTTGAATGGTTTGATTTTTTCTTTCAGCCACTCCATTTTGCTGTGGAGTTTTAGAAGCAGAGAACTCTTGAGTGATTCCTTTCTTGATGCAGAAATTTGAGAAGTCTTCATTTTTTAATTCTCTTCCATGGTCTGTTCTGATCCTGACCACTTCGGCTTGAAACATTTTCCTGAATCGTCTATACAACTTTCTAAAGAGCTCGAATGCTTCTGATTTCTCCGTCATGAATTCTACCCAAGTGTATCTGGAAAAACCATCTTTACAAACGAGCACATATCTTTTTCCTCCAAGACTGTCAACTTCAATTGGTCCCATTAGGTCCATATGAAGCAGATCAAAACATCCATTAGTATTAATGATATTCAAAATAAGATGTGAGGATTTAGTTTGTTTACCTCCCTGATAGTCTCCACACACTTTGTCAGTGTTGAACTTTAGAGTCGGTAGTCCTTTCACAGCATCATACTTAAGAAGTTTTTGAATGCTTTTGACATTTTTATGTCCTAACTTCTGATGCCAAAGTACTGCTTCATCTAGCTTGCTGATCAAGCATTTTCCTTCTTGTTTAGCCTTATAACAGTTGTCATTCATCCTGCTACCAAACATAACACATTTCTTAGTTTGATCATACACCTCGCATACATCTTTATCAAACATAACAATTATTCCATCATCACACAATTGATTGATGCTAATAAGATTAGTAGTAAGTCCTTCAACAAACAGAACTTGTTTGAGTTTGGGAAAATCGGGAACATCCGGAGTTCCTTTCTCAAAGATCCTGCCTTTCACACCACCTCCATAAGTAACAGAACCTCCATTCAGTTCAGAAAAATCAGTCAGACAAGATTTGTCTCCAGTCATATGTCTTGAGCAACCACTGTCAAAATACCAAGTACCAGCAATGTTAGACTTTAGAGAACTATAAACAACATTGCAGAACTCTATCTTGTTTTTCTTACCCACTTTTCTGTTTTCATCTGCAATTCGCATCCTACATAAAGGTTTAATATGACCAGTTCTATTGCATTAGTGACAGATATAAATTTTTGACTTACCCTGCTCATGAGTGCTTTGCTCAGATATGTTAGAGTTATGCATGTTAGACTTATCAGCAGAGGTCCCAGACTTACAAAATTTCACAATGTTACTTTCAGATTGGAATAAACTAGGATATGCAGAATTAAGTTGAGTATACACTAGGCCACTGCCATCAAAGGTTTTTGTGGCTTAGATTTCATCCAGAGATCCTTCACCTCTATTAATCCTATCAAAAACCATATCAGCCTCTTTCACCTTTTCTTTCAAATCTCTGTGGGTAAGAATGGCTTCCATTTGAACCAACTGCCTTCTTAACGACAGTTATTCTTCCTTAATTTTGTTGATTTCGGAAGCTTGTTCTTCACACCTTTTACTTACAAAATTGAAATAGGTTGCAAAAACTTCCATTTCCTTGGGTGAGGTGGTAAATTTTGAAGTTTGTTCAACCTGAGATGAAACATGAGTAAAGTTAACAGATTCTTGAAATTTTTCAGAGTGATCATAGCAGTTTGTATTATTCTGTAGTGGTAGATAAGGATCCATTAAGTCTTCTTCGATTTCACTTGTTTCAGATTCTTCTTCAATCTCCATGTTAACTTCTCCTTCTTCTAGTTCCTCAATTCGAACATATAGAACAACTTGTTCTTGTTCATCAGATTCTTCTTCGGACTCTGAATCATCACTCAAAGTACTACTGAAATTCAATTTCTTCCTCCTTATAACTGTGGGACAATCGTTGGCATAGTGACCAAGTCCAGAACTTCCATGACATTTACATTGTCAATGTTAGACTTTTCAGAGACAACCCTTTTTCCTTTCTTGGATGTGCTATCTCCAATTCTTTTTGGAAAGCCTGATGAGCCTGGAGGGTTTCCTGAAAAACTTGCTGTAGAGAGATTTGGAGCAAATCTTTTCCTAAAATCTGTGTCTTTGTTGTCCTTCTTCGAAGAACGAAAAAGTTTGTTGAACTTCTTTGTTAGCAACACAAGGCTAGGACTTTCTTCATCAACCAATTCTTCATCAATCTCATCTTCAGGAAAGGTAATTCTGGGAGTACATGGTGAGTTCACATTTTTTACCAATTTTCCAACATGAAGTGCACTGCTTTTTCCTCGATAGTCATGTTTATGTTCAATCAAGTTCATCTCGAACGTAATAAGAATGTTTACTAGCTCTGAAATTTCCAGAGAATCAAGATTCATTGCTTCCTCTATGGCAGATATCTTCATGTTGAATCTCTTAGCAAGAGATCTCAGCAATTTACTCACTTGTCTATTATTTAATAGGCTCCCCCGAAGCTCTTGCTTCGTTTGCCGTAGCAGCCAATCGTTCGTAGTACTCAGCAATTGTTTCCTCATCTTGCATTCTGAGATTCTCAAATCTTTTTGTGAGAAGTCTCATCTTTGTCTCTCTGACACTAACAGTTCCCTCACATTTTGCTTGCAGAATAAGCCATGCCTCTCTAGCCTCTGCACAACATGATATTAACCTGAAACAGGGGACATCAATAGACACAAAGATAGCATTCAATGCTTTAGAATTGCAGTTAGAAATAAGTCATTCTTCAGCAGTCCATTGATTTTCTGGTTTCAATGTGGTCCTTTCTTTTGTTGCATCTGCTAGGTCAGGAACCGTCATCTTTGGTGGTGACCAACCATCGAGAACTGCAACCCACACACGTTCATCAATAGATTTGATGTAGATTGTCATGCGAGATTTCCACATTGAATAATTACTACCACTACTCTCCAGAACTGGTGGTCGACAAGCTGAACTTGAAGAATCCATTTTGGTAAACTGCACTCAGGAACAAATACTTAGTATGTCAAGTAAAGGTTCTGGATGCCAATTGATGAAATGTAGTGCCCGAATTTACCAAAACGTTTGTTAATGTTAGAGTGTAGTGAAAGTGTAACAAATGAAAGAACATTATATCAATGCACAGCGGATAAGTTTTGTCTGAGATTAATTTCTAAAACCCAGACTGCCTCATGGAAAAATATATTTCACAGTAAAAATAGATTTTTACACAGGAAAAAAAATAAACAAAATAACTCAAATTTCCTCTAAGTTCACTCCTTAGAGTAAATTTGATTACAGGGCTTACTAACCTAAACTAATCGATCCTCAATAGCGTTTCCTCAATCTTAGGATTCACTCTCCGGTGATTGCCTCTACACTCTAAAGAAGTTATTCCAAAGGTTGAGATTAGTAAGGGTGGAAGATGGTAAGTCTTGAGACTTTTTCTGGAAATTGTAATACTGTCGCACACAGTCTTCAAGCCTTGATCTTCATTTTATTCTTTCTCAGACTTGGAGCGCACAATCTCACAGCCCACGTCCGCACTTCGTTCAGTCGTGTGTTGTGTAGTCTTCCCACGTCCACTTGCTTGATGAATAATCATAAAGCTGCTCACAAACTCACGTAGGCAGTGGTAAAGTCGTGGGGGCGCTCCCTGAAAAATAGGACCAGAAACAAAAACGTAATTGATGTCAAAAGATATATCCCTAAAAATTAGGAATCAGTTATAACCAATTTCACAAGCAGCAGAGAGAAAGTATAACATTAACAAAGATATATGATATACATTGATGTTGAACATGGGAGATGTTTAACATTAGAAATGTCTAACATCATCACGGGTTAATCTCCACATCGAGCAACCTGTTTCTACCCCCTATTGATCAACATGGGCAATTTCGATCGACATGTGTGCATGTATCGAGCTCTTTTCATTTGCCCTTCTCATGATCGACGTCCAACCTCTGTGTCGATCGACATGCACCTCGTCGATCGACACAGAGGTTCTGCTTCGAGTTTTTGGCTTCGTCTTCCAACTTGGTCGACTTCCCGTGCGTCAATCAAAGCGGCAACTCTGTGTAACTCGGCTCTTTCATCATTTCACCTCTTTTTAGCCCTAAAAACCTGCAAAACTCACCAGAAGGGCATAACATCCTCTAAAATAGTCTCAAGCACAGAAATAAGCAAAAACATAAGCTAATTGTACTTAAACAATGGAGAAAAATATAGATAAGTGATTATAAATATGAGCTTATCAAACCCCCCAAACTTGAATACTTGATTGTCCTGAATCAAAGAAAAGAAAGAAAAGAAATCTCAAGCAGTTGAAGTGCAATGCCTCACAAGTTTCATCATAATCAAAGATTGTCAATCCACATCACACAAGCAATTTGAAAGAGATATGAAATTCATCAACTTCGGAAGACTCACAAGGAAGTGTATCGCTCATTCACACAAGTGTTTGGGTTACAATGAAAGCACTCACAACATGTATGAAGAAATTTCTACCACAAGCTTGCAAAATTTCTAGAATCTCCACTGCTCAAATGTGCATACAAATCAAGAATAAAAAAGGACCTTGATAACGTTGTAATGTAGACTTTTGTGAAAGGTAGGGAAACATGGTCAAGTGACTAAACCAATTGTGTTAGCTACTCTCAACTCATCCAACCACTATCTTTTCATCATCCACCAATCTCCTAATATTTCCAACACAAACCAAAGCTCAATTTTTTTTTCTAGTCCTTTTATACTCTTATGTATTTTGTTTTATTATTTGAGCTTATAAGCACACAATCAAACTTTTTTTTTCAAGAGCCCAACCCCTCTTTTGTACACCAATTAAATATTTCTTATCCTCTTATTATTTTTGTTTCACCTCAACTTATAAACAAGAAGGAATCCAAGTTTTCACTCATTGACAAGTACAGAAACCAAGGACTCAAAGGTTACTTATGAACAATAAGCATAAATTTACCCTTGTTTCACCCAACTATTATAAACAAGAAATATTTCACCTGCTTATAGTATTTCTTATAGACAAGACAAAACTACAATGCTTCTCGTAACTCATAGACAAGAAAGAAAAATAACATGCTCAGAGGGGCTTTACTAAGGACAAATTTTTATAAAAGACAGTGTTTGGGATAATTTTGCTAACAAAGACGGCCTAAGATCATTTTCTATCTTTGTTCATACTATGCAGTCTTTAAAACAGAACAGAAGCAAGTTTTAGAGAAATAAAAACATAAATGTGAATCTCACATGAACAAATAAGGCTCAAATCTCAATTGGGTTCAAAAATTTCTTCCTTAGTCAACTTCAATCCACTCAAACATCATGCAAGTGTATGTTTCAATTAGATCCTATCATGCAGTATTCTACATTCATAAGCAATCAATCACAAATAAAATCAAATCAAACTTATCCTCAATTAATTCCAATCTCAAAATTAGTTCAAGTGGGTTCACGACTCAATAAAAATTTTCCTCACAATTTTATCCATATTGTTTTCTAAGATAGAAAAGTTTGAATTTCTTGTCAACATCTCCCCAAACTCATTTCGAACTCAAAGAGTAAGAAAAAGATTGACAATCAGACAAGAAACAGAACTTGTACCTTACTCGTTGATTTCAGATATCCACTTTTTTATCCACCGGAGTAATCAGCTCATCGCGACGAAGTTTTGGGTCTGCTAGCATTCTATGACGATCGACAGGGGGCCTCTCAATTGACACAGAGCCTTCCTGTCGATTGCCTACACAAGTCGAAAGAGTAACTCCGTGCTTGACCGTTTTGTCGATCGACACAGAGGTAAATCCTTGAATTTTTTTCGAAAGTAATTTAAAATAAAAGAAAAAAATTAATTGAATTTAAAGCTAAGCACACCAATGGAAATAAAAATGATAATTGAAAAGACAAACAATGGAAATTGAAAGGAAAGCATGTAAAAGTTGGGTTACCTCCCAACAAGTGCTTTAGTTAACGTCATAGCTTGACGGTACCTGTTTTCAGAACCACGGCGGGCTAGAGCGCACTCGCCTTCCTTGGGAATCACCATGTGGACAAGTTGGTCTTGAATGACAGCAGTGAGCTTGGGATGAGATGGTGTAATTGACAATTTTGCCACCTCATTCCCTCGCCCCCATGTTTGAGCAGCTTGGTCTTCCTTGAATCCTTCACTTGCTTCTTCTTCTTCCTCTTCATCTACTTGCTCTCTGGAGGTAATTCTGAAGCATTCGGATTGTTTTCGGCTTTTGTCGAGCTTGAATGTGATCTTTTCCTCATTTGCTCAAAGAGTGATCTCTCCCCCACGACAATCAATCAAAGCAGCACTAGTGTCCAAGAACTCCCTTCCCAAGATTAGGGGTGTGATCCCATATTCCTTCATGTCGAGGACCATAAAATCTGCAGGAAAAATTAGAGGACCTACACGAATAAGTACTTCTTCAATTATACCGTTGGGGCAAGACACAGATCGGTTTGCCATCTGCAAGGTGATAGTGGTTGGCCTTAACTCTCCAATCTTAAGGCGCTGGAAGATAGAGAAGGGCATCAGGTTGATGCTGACACCAGTGTCGCACAACACCTTCTCGAACTCGACCCGCTCGATCTCAACTGAGATAGTATAACAGTCTGGATCACTCCTTTTGATAGGCATCTTCTTCTGCAAGAGTAGGCTGCACTGCTCATGAAGTCTGACTATAGAATTATCCACAAAGTGTTTCTTTTCACTCATGAGCTTCCGGAGATACTTCATGTAACCCGGAATTTCAGACAAACCATCAATCAATGGTAAGTTAATGCTTACCTTCTTCAAGTTCTCGATAAAGCGAGAGAACTTGGAATCCTCCTTCTGGTTAGCAAAGCGCTGGGGAAAGGGCATCGGAGGTGGTCTGACAGCTTTGGAACTTGAGGAATTGTGCTGAAGAGGCTGTTGTGTCGATTGGAAGGTATTTTTGTCGAGTTGACCTCCCTCTCGATTGACAGGGGTGTGTTGATCGACACACCCATTGCAGTCCTGTCGATCGATTCTTCATCTTCAGAATAGATCTCCTCCAATTGTCCTCTGTCTCGATCAATGATAAGTTAGGATTTTCACCAACTTATCTTACTGTTCTTTGACTGTTTCTGTAATGTTCAGATCGTTTTTGTATCTTTTTCGTGCATGAGTTGGTTTTTGTACTTGGAATGTCGTGTTTGATGAATCATGCAGGTTTTTAGTCGATAAAGCAGAGAAGAATCAGGATCCCGGTTTCAACACCTCGTTGATCGATGGGAAGGCTCGTCGATCGACGAAGCAAAGGAAATCAAGCGATCGATGGAGGGAGATTGACGAAAGCAAAGGCGTGTCGATCGCTACCAATGCTCGTCGATCGACAAAGATGTTCCGAGAGCAGCAATCGACGCCAAACAGCCACGGTCGACGCCCATGCAGGATTCCTACTCTGAATCTGATTTGGAGATTAATGCATATCTAACCCTAGATACTGCTAGATACATCTTTCACCTATATAAATACTCATGTATAATTCCTTTTTTATGAGGATTAACAAGAGAGAAGAGACTTATAGCAATTACAAGGTTTTAGTGTTGAAGTTATTTTAGTTTATGCTTGAAGACAAGTTCTCGCGGGAAGATTTTTGGATTCCAGTTTTTATGCAATTCAGGTTGTATTTTTCTATGATGAATATTACTATGAATATGTGTAACTAAATCCCTTCTCAGATTCTACGGTTTCGAACTTTCAATGTATGCATGTTTGATTAATTGAATTATTTTCCCTTTCCCTTCGTAGTTTGTGAAATCTGCGCTTATTCATAATCTTGATTTGCTGATCACATCTTAGGATTATTTAGTTGATTACTTGAGACGTAACTGTAATAGTTTTCAATCGAAAGAGATTTTTACAATACAATTAGATTTCTTGTCGTAACTGAAGGAGATTAATTGTAGGAATAAATCTGTTGATCTTTGGAGTTAGTTAATTTGTCTTGAGACCGAGCGGAGATAGGTAATTAATTAATCTACTTTACGAATTGTCCAACAAAGAAGTTTGTAATAGTTTTCTGACGTTTCACTACGAAGAGGAATTAAAATTGGGAATTAATCGATTCATTCATACATGTCATACTTGATAGGTAGATATCCCTCAAATCTGTACTTCTCTTATTTGACTTCAAAAGCGTTTTAATTTTCCTGTTTAATTTTCATCAGCAAGCTTGCGATTTTCAAAACAATCAAAACCTTTATGTCTGATTTTCCTAATCAATATTTTCAAGAACATCTGGCTTAGTACTTAAAGATTATTCGTTATTTCTTTCCCTGTGGGATCGATAATTTTATCTTTGCCGCTGTATTATTAGCTATGCTAAGTCGCTGTTAAATAATATTGCGATCGAATTTTGGCGTCGTTGCCGGGGAAAGAATAGAATTAATCTTACTATTATGTCTGTGATTGAAATATTGCTTTAGGCTGTAATTTTCGTATTTTCTGAAATTTTCTCGCATTTTCGTATTTTCCGTCGACCGACGCTAATTCGCATCGATCGACGAAGTTATTTCCTATCCGTCGATCGACGCTTTGTTTCGTCGATCGACGCCTCTGTCGTTTCAGAGGCTCATTTTTCTTATTTCAGTTCGTCTCACTTTGTTTTCAGTTTTACCTCACTACCTCCTTTGCTGTACAGGTAGTGCATGAGTACAAGAGCCAGAGGAAAGGACCCGTTTATTACTATCCGGACATTGAAGTTACTTGCAGAAAGATCCGAAGGAACAAGCGTGCTCAGGAAAGTTCGAGTAGTCACACAATGGAAGATAACGTACCACCGCCTCCGCCAATGCTAACTGCAGAGGAGCAGGCTGTGCTTCTCCAAGAGGTCCAAGCTATGAGGGCACAAATTCAACAATACCATTTGGAAAGGGATAATCTGAACGGAAGGGGTCTTTGCCAAAACCCATTATTCGAGGACAATCCTGACAATGGAGAGGATGACAACCAGGATCCTCCGGGAGAGTCTGACGATGAGGAAGAAGAAGAAGCCATGCAGAATAGGTACAAACCTCGGTTCAAGGAGACAGACTTTAGGATTGGCATCAATGCCAACAATTTCGAACTGAAGACCGGGTTGGTGCAGATGGTGCAACAAAATCAATTCGGAGGAAGACCTACTGAGGACCCCTATGCGCATTTGGACAAGTTCATTATGCTCTGCAATACTGTGAAAATTGGAGGAGTCAGCAAGAGTGCCATCCGAATGCGTCTGTTCGCATTCTCTCTGAGGGATATGGCACAGTCATGGTTCACTGCACTGGACAAAGGAAGCATAGGTACGTGGACTGAATTGAGAAACGAGTTTCTAGGGAACTTCTTCCCTCCGAATGTTATCCAGAAAAGACGGAAAGAAATCATCAGGTTCGCTCAAAGGCCGGATGAAAGCTTCAGTGAGACATGGGAGAGATTCAAAGACCTGCTGAGGGCCTGCCCCGGACATGGTTTTCTGCCAGGAGAACAAGCTGAAGCGTTTTATGAAGGGCTCAATGATAAGACATCCAAATTGGTGGACACCACACTTGGAGACACAATCATGACGAAAAGTGGTAAAAAAGCCATGGAATTCTTCCAAAAGATGGCCAATAACACGCAACGGTGGTCCTCAAGCCGAACTCGGCCTGTGAAGGCGATCGAGAAAGTAGTGGAAAAAGTTGTGGAAAAAGTCGCTGAGCAACCCGATTTGGCAGCCGAGCTAAAAAAGCTCAGGGAGGAGTTTGTTAACCTGAAGCAGGAGAAAACAGTCGCTGCAGTTGAAGCAGTGCAGGGTCCAACTGAGGAAGACAATGCTGAGGTGAATTTCATTCAAAGGGGCGGTTATAAAAACAACTACCGAGGAGGATTTCAGCAACACAATCAACAGAATAACCAGCCCTACACCTTCAATCATGCAAGGAATCACCCTGGATTCTCCTACGCAAACCCACAAGCCGAATCTCGAGGAGATTTAGGCTAAGTTCATGGAAGGCTCCACCGATACTGTAGCCAAACTTAAGCAGGAAAATTTGGGGGTGAACACAAAGGTCGATCAGATGCAAAAGCACGTGCAGATCATCGAAAATCAAGTCAGCCAGATCGTCGATGCCCTAGGAACTAAACACAAGCCGGGACATCTTCCAAGCAACACTCAAGTCAATCCTAAGAATCAGAACCAGAGGAACCAGGTGAACGCTATAACTCTGAGACGGGGCAAAACTTAGGATGGGCCCAAGCAAGCAGGGACAGACACCCGAGATGAAGGAGAAGCCGAGGAAGAAGGAGAAGTCGTCCCAGGAGAAGCTCCGTCGATCGACGAAACACCTCCGTCGATCGACGAAGCACCAAATATTCCGTCGACCGAGGCTGATCCTCGTCGATCGACGGCCGCCCCTGCTCTGCCAATGAAGAAGCCGCCTCTGCCATATCCGCAGTGGTTTGCCAAGACCAAGATGAACGAACGGTATGCACGATTTCGTGAGACAATGAAGAAGGTGCATATCAACATCCCATTGGTAGAAGCTCTTCAAGAGATGACCGGGTACATCAAGTTTCTGAAAGACATGGTCGCTCAGAAAAGACCGTTCTTGGAGCACAAGACGGTCAATCTGTTCGAAGAGTGCAGCGCCATCATCCAAAAGAAGATGCCAATCAAAAGGGAAGACCCGGGTTCCTTCACAATCTCTTGTGTCATCGGAGGTGAGACCTTCGGCAAGGTTCTCTGTGATTCAGGGGCTTCAATCAACTTGATGCCGCTATCAATCTTCAGACGGCTAAAGATCGAAAGCATCAAGCCCACAACAATCTCTCTACAGATGGCCGATCGATCAGTCACCTATCCAAAGGGCATCGTTGAAGATGTGTTGGTAAAAGTCAAGGACTTGATAATTCCTGCTGACTTTGTGGTGCTCGACATGGAGGAGGATCGGAACATCCCTCTGATCCTTGGAAGACCGTTCCTGAAAATCGGAGGGGCATTGATCGACATCCGCGACGGCAAACTGACGTTCCGAGTGAACAATGAGTCCGTCATATTCTCGATTTACAAGGCAATGCAGAAGCACAACGATGGAAGCTATGCAGAAGAATGCCACATGATCAACTGCTTCAGCCCAGTGATATCTTCCCCGTTCACCTGTTTCAAAAGTGAGCCGGATTTCCTAGAAAATTGCCTGCAACACTCCCTTTCCTCGTCCACAAATCAGGACGAAACAACTGAGGGGATCATGGAGCTGGATTTGTTCGAGGAGGTAACCCGAGAGAAAGAACTTAAAAGAGAACCGCTGCCCAGACACTACAGCCAGACTTCGTCGACCAAGTCCCCTGCCTCGTCGAGCAAAACTGCAGCAATACCTTCGTCGATCGAGTCCAATGCCTCGTCGATCGATGCTAAGACATCATTTTCGTCGATCGACAAAGATGCTCCGTCGATCGACGGCAACCTGGAGAAGCCAATCTCCAGCTCTGAACAACCGATTCTGGAGCTCAAAACACTCCCGACACATCTCAGGTAAGCTTTCCTAGGATCTGACAACACTTACCCTGTTATTGTCTCTGCTTATCTTTCACAGGGGAAGTTGGACAAACTGCTGCGAGTTCTTCGAACATACAAGTCCACAATCGGATGGACTTTGGGAGATATCAAAGGGATCAGCCCTTCGTTGTGCATGCACAAGATCATCCTTGAAGAGGATGCCAAACCAAAAAGACAAGCACAACGACGGTTGAATCCAATCATGCAAGAAGCTGTAAAGAAGGAAGTTCTCAAACTCCTTGACCATGGCATGAAAGTAGTAGCCAAGAAAGGGGGGATGCAAATAGTGAAGAATGACGATGGAGAAGAAGTAGCGACAAGACCGATCACGGGATGGCGAGTCTGCATTGACTAGCGAGCCTTGAACACCGCCACGTGCAATGATCATTTTCCTCTTCCATTCATTAATCAAATGCTAGATAGATTAGCTGGTTACCCTTTCTATTGCTTTCTTGATGGTTACTCAGGGTACAATCAGATAGCCGTGGCGCCTGAAGATCAACACAAGACGGCATTCACTTGTCCATATGGAGTATTCGCCTACCGACGGAAGCCCTTTGGACTATGCAATGCCCCAACCACCTTCCAGAGATGCATGACAACAATCTTCCATGACCTGATCGAGGACATCATGGAGGTATTTATGGATGACTTCTCGGTTTTTGGTAGCTCATTTGATGTCTGTTTGCAGAATTTAGCTACTGTACTTAAGAGATGCACCGAGACAAACCTATGCCTCAATTGGGAGAAGTGTCATTTCATGGTACGGGAAGGAATCGTGCTGGGACATCGAGTGCCAGCCGAAGGATTGGAAGTGGATCGAGCCAAAGTGACAGCTATCGAGAAGATGCCTCCACCAACAAATGTCAAAGCCGTCCGAAGCATCCTAGGTCATGCAGAATTCTTTAGGAGGTTCATCAAAGACTTCTCAAAGGTGTCCCGGCCCTTATGCAATTTACTGGAGAAGGACGTGTCCTTCGTCTTTGATGAAGAATGCCTGAAAGCATTTGAGAAGCTGAAAGAAGCGTTGGTAACTGCACCAGTCCTTACCGCTCCAGATTGGGAAGAGCCCTTCACATTGATGTGCGATGCCAGCGACTATGCTGTTAGAGCAGTTCTAGGCCAACTGAAAGGAAGGCTCTTCCATGTGATTCAATATGCCAGCAAGAGCATGAATCCGGCCCAATGCAACTACACCACGACAAAAAAGGAGATGCTTGTGGTTGTGTATGCCTTCGACAAATTCCGGTCTTATCTGATAGGCTCAAAGACCATCGTCTACACCGACCATACAGCAATCAGATACCTGTTCACAAAACAAGATGCCAAGCCCTGACTGAGCCAATGGATACTGCTATTGCAAGAGTTCGACTTGGAGATCAAAGACAGAAAGGGAAGCGAGAACGTCATCGCCGATCACTTGTCAAGGCTCGAACCACCAGTCGAAGGGGACGATCAACAATCGACAATCTGAGAGACATTCCCAGACGAACAGGTCTATGCCTTGAGTGACTTGAAGGAGATGTATGAATCCAAAACCCCGTGGTTTGCAGACTTTGCCAATTATCTGGTCGGTGGCGTACTTCCTCCGGAATCGTCTCCATATGCAAAAAGGAAGTTTTTGCACGACGTCAGATTCTACTATTGGGAGGATCCCTATCTGTGGCGCAGATGTGCTGACGGCGTCATTCGCCGCTGTGTGCCCCAGTCCAAGTGGCAGAAAATCTTTGAAGCCTGCCATTTATCTCCAACTGGTGGACATCATTCGGCCAACCGGACTGCCTTCAAAATCTTTGCAAGCGGATTCTATTGGCCTTCCATCGACGAAGTTTGTCGCGGATGGATAACGGGTTGTGATCGCTGCCAGAGGACCGGTTAGATCTCGCGGAGGGATGAGATGCCACAGACTCCTGTGATTGAAGTGGAGATATTTGACGTCTGGGGGATCATTTTCGTGGGACCCTTCCCACCATCGCAAGGATTCACATACATTCTATTGGCGGTGGACTATGTTTCACGTTGGGTCGAAGCCATTCCGACAGCCACCAATGATCACAAAGTCGTCATCAAGTTCCTGCAAAAGCTCATCACAAGATTCGGAACACCAAGAGCCCTGGTAAGTGATGGGGGATCACATTTTTGTAACCGATGGCTTTCTTCTCTTCTTGCTAGGTACGGAGTAAAGCACCGCGTTACCACCCCATATCACCCTCAAGGGAACGGGTTGACGGAACTATCCAACAGAAAAATCAAGCAGATTTTGGAGAAGACAATAAAGCAAAGAAAGGATTGGGCGGCAGTTCTCGATGACGCACTTTGGGCATACCGCACCGCCTACAAAACACCGATTGGGACATCTCCATATCAGCTGGTTTTCGGAAAGTCATGTCATCTTCCCGTCGAGATGGAACACAAAGCTTGGAGGGCAGTGAAGGAACTAAATCTGGACTGGAAAATAGCTGTAGAAGAACGCGCCATGACACTGAACGAATTAGAAGACTTTCAGGACGAAGCCTATGAGAACAACATCATATACAAGAATCGAGCGAAGAGATTCCACGACAAAAAGATCCGCTCACATGTTTTCCATTCAGGTGACTAGGTTCTTCTTTTCAAATCCCGTCTTTGATTCATGCCCGGAAAGCTACAATCAAAGTGGGCTGGACCATACACCGTGATCTGCCAATTTATGAACGGTGTAGTCGAATTAGCTGGCCAAGATGGAAAGAATTTCAAAGTGAACGGGCAAAACCTGAAGCCATACTTCACCCCTCTTCAAATCGAAGCAGTGGAGAAGTACTACTTGAACCGCCCTTAGAAACTCACGTATTGTCGAGCTAGCGACATAAAATCAAGCACTGGTTGGGAGGTAACCCAACAGTTTCCTTCTTTATTTATTTCAGTTATTTTCAATTCAGTCAATTCGAGTCAGTTGAGCTTCGTTTTTCTTTTCAAATTGCGTCAGGTCCAGTCATCTGTCGACCATGTTGATCGAGGCTCTTCGGCATCGATCGACGAGGAAATTCGTCCACGTCGATCAACTAAGATGTCTCGTCGATCAACGCGAGCACTGCTGAGTCGGACAGAGGCGGGTTTAAAACCCACTTTCCCTCATTTTCTCCACACAAACACACGACGCACGCTGCTCTCACTCTCCCAAACACCCTCCTCGAATTTTCTACTCCAAATTCGTCAAAACTAACCACGGTATGTATCCTAACACTCTCCTCTTCGATTAATTCAAATGTTTGAAGGATTTGAGCATGATTTTTGATAAAAATTGAAGTGGAACCCTTGTTTTCATTTTTTGCAATTTTGTCAATTTCGTTGCTTTTCATTGTGATTATTCAATATGGTTAGTTGTTTTTGTCGATATACTTACTTGTGATTGGTTTGTTGCTTGAATTTCATTGATTTCTACGAACGATAGTTTGGGGGACGATTCTAGTTGGGGGTGTTATTCTAGTTTTGTTATTTTTGGGACAAATTCTGTCAAACAAAATGGTAGTATGCTAGGATAAAGTTTGAATTGCATGAATGTCGAATCAATTTTGCATGGGTAGATTTTTTTCTGTGGATTCGTGCACAAACTGGTTGCACTTTTGTTGGAAATTTTGTGAAGAATTTTGATGAACTTTGACAAAAATTTCTCCACTTACCCTTGCAGATTACCCATGGAATTTCGACCCACCTTCACCAAACAAGCTCATGAGAGGCGATACAGGAAGCTCTCAAGCGATCAGTTCACTGTCTGGCAGACACTCTACCCATGCCCGGAAACAATGCAATTGCTGGGCATCCGAGCAGATGTAGAGGCTCTCCTGCAGAGAATTGACTGGAACGCTTGGATGACAGCCCACTGGCTGACATACCCGTCGCTTGTCCTGGAGTTTTTTGCTTCACTCCGAGTCTTTGAGGTTCATCCGGAATCAGAGCCTACCACAATCGGCTTCCAACTTCTGAACCAGTACTACAAAATTCCAAGGGACGAGCTTGAAGAAATCTGGGGAGTCCATGTTGGGGGGGTCGGTTTTCTCCCCCCACACTTCGACATTGCCCGTTTCTGGTCCCAGATCACAGCAGATGCCAAAGAAGACCTGCAGGAGTTCAACTCGGGGACTTTGAAAGCGTCCTCCATCAACAACCCAGTTTTCAGATATCTGCAGAGATGCATGGGGGTGTCGATCACAGGCAGACATGAGAGCGGGAAAGTGAGAGTGGGGGAACTGTTCGCCCTCAATTGCATGCTGACATGGGAGCAGTTCAGTTTGCAGTGATGGTCATGGACCAATGGAGGAATCAGATCAAGGCCTCCAAAGGCAACATTTGGAGTGGGGGATTGATCACCCCGATTCCGGAGCATGTGGGGATCGATTTGACACAGATCGAGGCACTTGAGGATGACAACCGAGGGCTCGGCACTGGGACTCTGGTGAAGATGTTGATGCTTTCACCACGAGCGTCAGGTTGGTCCCTGAGGATGTCCAACGGGGACAGATTTCCACTTCCGCAGCGGGACCTCACTCACGTCACTGATTATCACTTCCGTGATAATTGGTTGATGAGCACACCTGCCCACTTGAGGCTGATGGTCGGAGCACAAGGAGGCCCAGGAACCTCCAGACATCGACACCGACCACTGACCCAGCCGGACCAGCGAGCGCCACAGACACCCCCGGAAATGCCCGAGGAAGAAGACCCTGAGGATGCGGAGGATGATGGAGGAGGAGAGCGAACCACTGACCGGACCGGCAGACAGCTGCTTGGCCATTTCGCGGGAGAGTCTTCATCTTTCGGGGTGGATCTGGCAACGATCTACCAGTTTATGTAGCAGCAAGCTGACTTGCATTCAACAGAGCACACCCGGCAAGCAGAATTTTGACAGAATGTGAACACGAGGTTGAATAACCTCGACGTTCAGATGCAGCGACTCCTCCTGAACACGCAGCCTGAGTCCGTCTACCTTCGTCGGCAGAGAGAGCGACAGGATCATTGGCGGCGACTGCCCGTGTGGCCATCTCCCGATGTCGAGATGGAGGATCCTCCGGAGGAGGAATGAGGTACCGTTTCCTTTTCCCTTATCTAACTTTCAAACTTGTCCACTACTTCGAGTAGAACAAGTTTGGGGGGATGAGGATAGGAAAAGGGAAACGTTTGTTTGTTTTTTTTATTTTCTGCTTTATTTTAATTTTTCGTTGTTTCGTTGTTTTTCTGTTTTTGTTTTCAATTTTTGTTTTTTCTGAACCATCACCATCCTTGTTCTTTTGCTTCAGTGTGAACAATTGCTCTCTGCACGGCCTTTTACTTAAAATTAGTATTCTTGAACTCTTGATTTGTGGTACTTGTTCTGAGTGAATAGTCTGAGCATTGTTAGGAGCTTTTGAACATAGGACAGTCAGAACTTTTTTGATTTTGATGGTGTTATGACTACTTAACTGTCTTTTCTTCAACTAAAATTATTGATTGATAATCGAGATATTTGCTGATTACGAATGATAATCTGTGTGATAGAGTAGCCGATGATAGGAGCTCTTTTGTTTGATATGTTGATGTTTGAAACTTAAATTCTTGCATGATAACTGTTCGAAACTGGATAATTATTGAGGAGTAACGAAAGTTTCTACCTTGTGAGGAATTTGTGCCATTTCTTTCGTTTGATGAGTGACAAAGTTGTTAGATTTATTTCCTAGAATTTGACGAATTTCTCTCTTGAGGTTGCATTATGTGTGGTAATAGGGTGAAAATGATTTTAGGCATGTTCTTTCGTAGCCATTCCCCATACACTAACTTTTAAATCTTCATTTGTAGCCCCTTTGAGCCTTGAATGAATTTTTTTTTGATTAGAAGGGTTGATGAAAAAAAAAAGATGATTGTGATTTATTGGATGGTATGAATTGTGGGAATGTGATGTGAGGCCATGAGAGGCCATGTGCGAAAAAGAAAAATCAAGGAGAGAAAAGAAAATTTTTAGGGGTTTCCATGGGAAAAGTTTGAAAAATGAACATTGGTGAAAGAAAAAAAAAATTGAGGGAAACTCGTTTATGTTGTTCATAAATAATTGAGAGTAAGCTCTTAGGAACCCCGAGAATGATGAAAAGAAGAAGGAAAAGAAAATAATTTGTATGTGGGCATGATATGCTAAAGACTTGGTGTTGATGGAAATATTTTGAGTCACTTAGCCAAAAATATCCTACCTTTTAGGTGAGCCACATTACAACCAAATAAAGACCTTTCTGATTCCCTGAAAAACCACACTAACAAGCAGTGGAGAGATGAGAAATTTGTCAAACCTATGGTAAAATAAACTAAAACTTTGATTGTGTGAATTTCAAAACCTTTTGTTTGATTGAGCGATGAGTGCAAACACTTCCTGGTGAAGTTTCTCCTCGATAATTTACAAATAAGAATTTGTTTGGATTGAATGATTTTTGTGAATAAGTGAAACTTGGATTGCGAAATAGGCTTGTGAGGCATTGCACACTCGTATATGCATTTGATTGGATTTCTTTTCTGTGAATTGATCGAGGACGATCAATGGTTTAAGTTTGGGGGAGTTGATAAGTTAGGATTTTCACCAACTTATCTTACTGTTCTTTGACTGTTTGTGTAATGTTCAGATCGTTTTTGTATTTTTTTGGGGCATGAGTTGGTTTTTGTACTTGGAATGTCGTGTTTGATGAATCATGCAGGTTTTTAGTCGAAAAAGCAGAGAAGAATCAGGATCCCAGTTTCAGCACCTCGTCGATCGACGAGAAGGCTCGTCGATCGATGAAGCAAAGGAAATCAAGCGATCGACGGAGGGAGATCGACGAAAGCAAAGTTGCGTTGATCGCTGCCAATGCTCGTCGATCGACGAAGATTTCCAGGAGCAGCGATCGATGCCAAACAGCCACGGTCGACGCGCATGCGGGATTCCTACTCTGAATCTTATTTCGAGATTAATGCATATCTAACCCTAGATACTGCTAGATACATCTTTCACCTATATAAATACTCATGTATAATTCGTTTTTTATGAGGATTAACAAGAGAGAAGAGACTTCTAGCAATTACAAGGTTTTAGTGTTGAAGTTATTTTAGATTATGTTTGAAGACAAGTTCTCGCGGGAAGATTTTTGGATTCCAGTTTTTATGCAACTCAGGTTGTATTTTTCTATGATGAATATTACTATGAATGTGTAACTAAATCCTTTCTCAGATTCTACTGTTTCGAACTTTCAATGTATGCATGTTTGATTAATTGAATTATTTTCCTTTCCCTTCGTAGTTTGTGAAATCTGCGCTTATTCATAATCTTGATTTGCTGATCACGTCTTAGGATTATTTAGTTGATTACTTGAGACGTAACTGTAATAGTTTTCAATCGAAAGATATTTTTACAATACAATTTGATTTCTTGTCGTAACTGAAGGAGATTAATTGTAGGAATAAATCTGTTGATCTTTGGAGTTAGTTAATTTATCTTGAGACCGAGCGAAGATAGGTAATTAATTAATCTACTTTACGAATTGTCCAACAAAGAAGTTCGTAATAGTTTTCTGATGTTTCACTACGAAGAGGAATTAAAATTGGGAATTAATCGATTCATTCATACATGTCATACTTCATAGGTAGATATCCTTGGAATCTGTACTTCTCTTATTTGACTTCAAAAGTGTTTTAATTTTCCTGTTTAATTTTCATCAGCAAGCATTGCGATTTTCAAAACAATCAAAACCTTTCTGTCTGATTTTCCTAATCAATATTTTCAAGAACGTCTGGCTTAGTACTTAAAGATTATTCGTTATTTCTTTCCCTGTGGGATCGATAATTTTATCTTTGCCGCTGTATTATTAGCTCTGCTAAGTCGCTGTTAAATAATATTGCGATCAATCAACAAGCTACCTGTCGATCGAAACAGAGGACGGCTCTATGGGCTCCTTCTCCTTCTCTCCCCCAAACATGCTTTGGGGCATGCTCGGACCTGTGTACCTGGTTGTAGACCTTAATCTCACATCTTTGCAATCTTTTTGGTTCCTTGGATTCACCTCGGTGGTGCTCAGTAGCTTTCCCGGTGTGTGTTGCGCACCAAGTGAGGTTACTGACTTGAGTCTCTATGATCTGCACGTGCTTTCCAAGCATGTCCACCTTTGTGTTGACTCCTGCAATCTCCTGCTCAATGTTTCCAACCCGGTAGTCGGAAGCTTTGATGAAGTTCTTGAGCACCTCATCGAGACTCTCCCTATTCGTTTCCAAGACCTCGCCATTCTGCACATGGGGGTTGTTCGGCAGATTTGGGCTGAGAGTAAGAGAAGCCTGAATGAGGTCTGGGATGGTAGTGTTTGGTATCCCCCTTGCCGGTACTGATTTTGGTAGCCACAACGATACATGTAGTTCACGTCGGCGATAGGGTCAACCTGTGCAACTGAAACAGAAGCAGAAGTAGTAAGCTTTTTAACCTTCCCTTGAGCTTCTCGATCTCCTTCTTCAAGGTCTCATCTTCTTTTGTCTCTACTGCCCGGACCTGCGGTCTCCGTGATGACACGTTATCGGATCCAGACCACTCCTTATAGCACGTAAATCATCATCTTATGCCCTATCTCCGCACATGGATTGGATCAAGGAACACAAGAAATCACACTATTCACGACACTCCTTTCCGCGTGTTGGCTACAAACATAATCCAACCTAGTTTCTCACACCTTAATTCAAATCAACATCCAAGGAAATTTAGAATTCCATACCTCTAATGTTGAACATTACAATATCCAATTTAAAGCACAACATTACAAGAGATAAGTTTGAATGAATTTCTTCCCTAAATTGAGCACTTTGATCTTGATCTACCCCCTTGGATCTTCAATTCCTCTCCAAGGATGGTAGATTAGTTCTTGATCCTCTTGGATTGGGATGGAGTTATGATGGAAGATGGAATTTGGGGAGAATTCAAACTTGATCTAATTGAAAAATGGCAAAAATTTCTCAAAAATGTCGAATTTCCCTTTTTTATAGACGAGCAAACATGACCCTCGGCGCCCGGGCAAAAATCGGATCGCCTAGGATAGTTTGAAAACCAAAAGAACTGCTCAAATCACATTCTGGCTCGGCCGAGCTAGGGTTGGTTCGGCCGAGACTGGCCTCTGAACCACCTTTCTCAGTCGAGCAAGGTAGGGTCGGTCGAGTCTGGCCTCTATTTGCTATGGCTTGGTCGAGCCCAGTATGACTCAGCCGGGAAAACTTTCTGAAACCCAGCTTGCTCCTTCCCTCTGCTCCGCTCGGTCGATCCTGCCTTCTTTTGACTCTCGACTCGGGCAATTTTCCTCCAAAACTCAACCAAAAGTGTTGTTTTATGCTCAAAACTCACCCACACCATTCAAAACACAAAAAACACGAAAACACAACAAAAGAACAACAAAAACATATGATATGGGAGTAAAATGGACACAAATGCACGCTCACACATTGAAATATAGGTCATTTTACGCACATATCATAATCCCCCAAACTTGAACCTTTGATTGTCCTCAATCAAAACAAAGTAAAGTCACCAATCCACCTCATGCAACACCTCATAGCTCATCAAGATAATCTTAGCATGTCCAAATAAAACGAGATTATCACCCAATTTTGTGACAAAGTTAATGCTAAGGACATGCCACTCATCAAATTTGGGTACAAGAAAAGAAAGAACTCCCTCACGTGTTTAGGGACGATGAGATACACTTAATCACAAGATATCGAACTTCATTTCCATAAGCTTGCAGCCATTCTCACCACTATACTACAATGAGTTAGTTTCTAAAATCAAAAAGTTCTTTGCATGGGTTGTAACGTGGCTAACTAATATGTGTGTGGTTTTGGGCTAAAGTAACTCATCCTCTCAATTTCCCAAAACCCCCAAACTTATGATCTTCAAACCACTTCAACCCGAGGCTTATTCACTTCACAACACTTTTTTTTCCTTTTCATTGTTTTATTTTTTTCTTCTTTTTAATCTGTTTTCTTCTTTTTTTTCTAACACCAACTTTCATTCATTTCATGGTGCCTCTCTTTCCTTTTTCAAACATTTGCACCAAAAAATTTTGTTGGTGCCTCTTTTTCTAGGATTTGACTCAATCCTTTTATTTCATAACTTCCATGCCTCAACATTTTCACTACAAAGATGCCAAACAACCCAACCCAACTCTCATCACCGTATTCACCCACATACACTCTTTCCCCCCAAATTTTTGGTCCTAATGATCTCAAAGGAAATTCACCAAATAAGCTCAATCATAGGTGTCAAAGATATGAAAGGCAAATTAATGATCACAACCACCTTATACTCCCGGTGTGAAAGGTAGAACTAAGAATCGATGGCCTAATATTATTTTCTAGTCACACATTCGTGCCAATAGATAGAGAACGGATGCAAGTTCTATATTTCCTGCTCTCAATCTTGCCTCTCACAATCAACAAAGATATGATAATATCAAGGCTTAAGACTCACAGCTTTTTGTCATATCCTATGCATTAACTAAACACAAAACTTTGGCAATTCAAAAGTTAAACTTAAGACATGCTTCAAAAACTAGATTTCGCCCTATCATTGGTTGAGGTAAACATCAAACCTCACAAAGTAAATCATGATTAAAATCTCAAGTTAGTTCGGGTTCCTCACACACACAAACAAGCACACAACAACAACCTATAAATAATCTAAATGCAATGAAACTAATTGGCAAAAGAGACAATAGAATGCGTTACCCAACGGTAGCCACGATCGAACCGCTTCTCCATTGCCTTATTTGTACCTACTTACATCAACACAAACACCACCAAGCAATTGAGCATGAAACAAGCCAATGAAGCTCTCATTTCAACCAGACTTTGTACAAACCATAATCAACAAATATAAAACAATATCCACTAGCTCCACCATACAAACCAAACCATGCCAAATAGAAAGTATTAAATCATGCAAGCTCGCTAATAATTCCATCCAAACATCACATTCAACCATTAAAAATCAAACATTCAAATTCCACATCCAAACATCCAACGTAGATCAAGTATCAATCATATTACAACAATATCGAAGATCAATTCATCATCCAAAAAAACTAATTGTTGGGAAATCTGTCTATGGTTTCCTCCCTCAGTAGCTTATTTGTATAGATTGTAGTTTTGGTGGATCAAATCCTAAGTCCTACCAGCGTCAGTTGTCTCTAGATTGCTCTAGATCTGGTCTTAAATGTAAAGTCCTGTTTAGGTCTTTGAGTTGTAAGTCGCAGCTGATCAAGACTCATGCTGACACTGTTCACCAGCATGAGAAGCGCTTATGACTGGCTACTATTCACCAGTCGGGAAGGGTTTCATCAGCAGGCGGCTGACAAAGACTCGTGCTGACACTGTTCACCAGCATGAGATAAAGACTCGCGCTGACACTGTTCACCAGCATGAGACAAAGACTCGTGCTGACACTGTTCACCAGCATGAGAAGCGCTTATGACTGGGTACTATTCACCAGTTGGGAAGGGTTTCATCAGCAGGCGGCTGACAAATCTTACCAGCAGAATACGTGTTCTTCCTTACACTATTCACCAGCGGTGATTTCACCAGTCATGGGAGATTCCAAGAAGAATTAACATCCAGACATTTGGTAGACTTAGATTATGCCAGGGCAAGTCACCAGCAGAGACTGCCAGCACAAGATCACCAGAATGATCTACCAGTCAGATGTTACCAGCAGAATTCCAGATTCTCTCTCCCAGCGCCGTAGAGACAAAAAGAAGATTCACTGAGGAATCGACTGACAAGTATGACTTTAAGGAAGGGGATACCTTAAAGTCTATCTATCACAAGACACCAGTCTTATTCCTCGGACTGAATAATAAAGCCGTTCTGACACAAAGAGATCTGTGTCTGATAAAGCGGTCGAAGGTATGGATCCTTTCCGGAAAAACATACCTACCACCGTCAGAAGGACATCCCAGGTCTGACACCTTTCCGGATGAGTCCAAACGGCTAGAAAGTTTGAATCAGATCCCGCAACTATAAATACGTCGGAACCGTCAACATTCAAGCCCTCTGGAAACCCCGAAATTCTTACGCACGAACTAGCAAAAACGCTGTCAAAATACTTACAGAACTTTTGAGGCTTTCCATAAGCTTTCCGTGTGTTGATTTATCAAACACGAGACTTCAAGTTTTATACTTGTAAGTTAAAGATCTCATTAGGTGTTCTTTCTCTTCCGAGAGAGTTCACAGCAGCTCCTGTGCATCCCAGCACTTGAGTTATTACGGGCGTACCTTGCCGTAGTGAGATTTACGTTCTTGGGAGAACTAAAACACCCAGTTAGCTGAGGAGGTTGAAGTGACGTGCTCGCACTCCGCCAGCTGAGAAGAGTTGAAGAGGGAATCAGGACCGGGAGCGGTTGATCTAGTGAACTGGTGGACAAGGCATTCACCAGCTAGAGATAGATCGTAGGACACCTGTAACCGATTACTCTTAGTGGAATTTCCAGTGCTTCGACTGGAGAGTGGACGTAGATCGATTGATCGAACCACTATAAAAATCTTTTTGTTATTTATCAGCTTTCTGCTCATATTTTAAACCCAGCACTCAAGTGTTGGAGTATATTCTGAAACTGATATATTCTAAGTTTTGAAACACCAGCTGACAGGTCCCAGTCAGCAGTGTAACCAGCGTGCAAGAAAACATTTATCATTATTTCCGCTGCTAACGTTCATACTCTAAAAACCGGGACCAACACTAATCTAGAAAGCATGATAAACTAAGATAGAGAGATAAAGGAAGAGAATGAACCCAAGCTCCGACTACCGGTGATTCCCCCCAAACTTAGTCAAGTGAGACTAAGTTTGTCAAAAAGGTAGGCGGTGCGTCATCACTCCACCCTATCCTTCCAACATCCCTTCAAAGAAAATCAAACAAACTAAATCACTAAAGAAGATAGGGAGGTAAGAGAGGAGATGAGTAAATCGAAACCGACAACTGGCACATTGCCCCAAATTTATTCAAGTTAGACTGAGCTTCTAAAACAGCCAACGGTAGTCAATCACTCCTCATACTCAAACGCTCCCCCTAGCACATGTAAATTAAGTGATTAACAAACAAACAAGAAACATTATTAACACTATCTAGGCAATAATTTAAAACAAATGAAAGAAAAATGATTAGGTTGCCTCCCTACAAGCGCTTCCTTAACGTCGGTAGCTAGACGACCTCACCATTCTCAATCATTATCAAAAATCTTGTGAATTTTTAATATACTTTTCTCCCTTAATCGGCATTTAGTTGGAAGAAACTTGTCAAGAGAGATCTTTCTTGCTCCCCTCTCATCCTTCCAAGGATATTTGAATGTCTTGACAAACTCTAATGGTGATGGTGGTGCTTGTGCCTTTAATGTTTTCTCTAAGGTATCATCTAGACTTCTCTTCATCATAAAATTCACCACAGATTCTCCACCGAGCTTATCATCTATGTCAAAGATATGAACATGCACCTCCATTGGCTCCACAAGCTCTTCCTCACACTCCTTTTCAAAAAGCTCGACCAAGGCCGTAGCCTTTTGCATTTCCTCATGTGAAGGTATCTTAATCTCTCCATTCTTCTCATCTTCAATGACTTGCAACTCCTCCTTGGTGCCTTCATTCTCTTCATCTTCTTGGAGTATGGCTTATCTTTCCTTCTTTGGTTCCTTTTCTTGAACCTCCACTATTTTCGTATCTTGAAATCTTACTTCCTTGAGCACAATTACTGGTTCCTCACATTCATCGTCCTCACTTTTGTCAACCTCCTCACTATTTCCTTTGAGACCTTTTTCAATGTCAATTGGATATTCTTCCACTCGAGGCTTCTCACTCATCTTTTTTAAGATTTCGGATAATTGCATTTTTCATTCCAACAAGCTTCCCTCGAGTTTATCCGATTTCCTCTCCAAAGCTTCCCGAGATGATCTCACTTCTCTATATTCATCATTAACACTGCTACCCCATTCGTCATAGTGAACTCTTGTAATGAATGGACTCCAAGTTGGGTTTTGGCTTGCTTATGAACTATGTGTAGAGTATCCATAACATTGGGAACGGTACAAGCTGTTTTGAAAATCACAATTCCCCCATTGATCTCCATATCCTTCATCTCTAAGCTCAACATCTTCATATCCCCAACTTGACTTCACAGTGCGGTCATGTCTCCTCTCTTCCATCCATGTGTAGCTACTAATCGACATTTCTTCAAATACCGACCAGAATGGCCTCCGTGGTCTTTGTCTCTCCCTCATCTCATCCAATTCTTGTTAAGCCTTTCCGAGTGAATTCCTCGATGATTCTCCATTTGACACCTACAAAAGTCCAACAAACTCAAAGTACCATTTTTACACTACTTATAACAAAAACAAACACAAATTCTAATTAACAATCAACTCTCTACTAAACATATTTACAAACACCTAGCATACAACTATCCAAACATTCAACAATATTTATAGACCTACTACAAAAAATCCCCGGCAACGGTGCCGAAAACATGGAGCGCGTGTAATTCAACACACAAACCACGTTAAATTTTCAATCCAAGGTCCTTTCGAATTCGCCCTATAGAATACTATTTACTTGTTAGGGAAGTGTTATAGCTAGGCAAATTAATAACGTTGAGTTTTTGTTTAACTTCCTAGTGCAAAATTAAACTAACTACATCCATACTTAAACAAACAATCCACTTCACTATGCATAAAATGTTAATTCAAACAATACTTCAATTTGTAGTAACAATGGTAGAACAAGTTTCACAAGTGTTCAAATGAGTAAGAACGGATGTTGATAAGAACTTAGGTGTGATCCACTTGAGTTGAACTATGATGCAAACATATTTAATTCCTACAAGGATGGACTATTACCCTACACTAGCCAACCCACTGTCATCGTGAATCGACCGTTGATTCACGACACTCCTTTCTGGGCGTTGGCTGCAAAATTCGTATAAATTAAAACCTAGATTGGCTATTACCTACACCTAGGTGCATGTTAACAAGCTCTAGTGTGATTCTATCTCAAATAGGAAAGTAAAGAAACATATTCCAACCTAGTTTCTCACACCTTAATTCAAATAAACATCTAAGGAAATTTAGAATTCCATACCTCTAATGTTCAACATTACAATATCCAATTTAAAGCACAACATTACAAGAGATAGGTTTGAATGAATTTCTTCCCCTAAATTGAGCACTTTGATCTTGATCAATATAGGTCATTTTATGCACATATCAGTTCCATCATTTGTTGATAAAGATATCGTCGTCTGTAATGAATTCTTCATTTAAGCAATTATAAAGTTCATTCCTAATCAGCCCACAACTCCGATGCTCGAATGTGTGCAAAATAATGGTATAAATAATCAAGACGATCGATTTGGTACAAGTTTTCAAAGAGTTCAATTGTATGTTTATGAAGATATCGTGGTTTGTATGGAGCTTTTCATTTAAGCACTTATAAAGTTGATTCTCGATCAACCGATAAATACGATGCTCGAATTCATGCAACGTATTTGTAGAACTCATTTAGACGATTGATTTGATACAAGTTGTCAAAGAGTTCCATCGTTTGTTGATGAAGATATCGTGGTTTGTTCCGAACACTTCATTTAAGCAATTATAAAGTTGATTACCAATCATCCCACAACTCCGATGCTTGAATGTGTGAATTATGCTCGTAGAATTCATCGAGACAATCAATTTGGTACAAGTTTTTAACATGTTCCATTGTTAGTTGATAAAGATATTGTGGTTTGTACCGAACTCTTCATTTAAACACTTATAAAGTTTATTCCCGATCAACCCACAACACCAATGCTTGAATGTGTGCACCATACTTGTAGAACTCATCGAGACGATCAATTTGGTACATGTTTTAAATAAGTATCATTGTTTGTTGATGAAGATATCGTGGTTTTTTTCGAACTCTTCATTTAAGCACTTATAAAGTTAATTCTCGATCAACCCACAACTCCAATGCTCCAATGTGTGCAACATACTTGTAGAATACATCGAGACGATCAATTTTGTACAAGCTTTAAAAGAGTTCCATAGTTTGTTGATGAAGATATCATGGTTTGTACCGAACTCTTTATGTAAGCACTTATAAAGTTGATTCCCGATGAACCCACTACTTCGATGCTCGAATGTGTGCAACTTACTTGTACAACTCATCGAGACGATCGATTTGGTACAAAGTTTCAAGGAGTTCAATCATTTGTTGTTGAAGATATCTTGGTTTGTACCGAACTTTTCAATTAAGCAATTATAAAGTTGATTCACGATCTGCCCACAACTTCGTCGCTCGAATGTGTGCAACACACTTGTAGAACTCATCTAGTCGATCAATTTGGTAAAAGTTTTAAAAGAGTTCCATTGTTTTTTGATCAAGATATCGTGGTTTGTACCGAACTCTTCATTTAAGCACTTGTAAAGTTTATTCCCGATCAACCCACAACTCCGATGCTTGAATGTGTACAACATTCTTGTAGAACACATCGAGACGATCAATTTTGTACATATTTCAAAAGAATTCCATCATTTGTTGATGAAGATATTGTGGTTTGTACCGAATTCTTCATTTAAGCAATTATAAAGTTTATTCCTAATCAGCCCACAACTCCGTTGCTAGAATGTGTGAACTCATCGAGACAATCCATTTGGTAAAAGTTTTCAAGGAGTTCCATCGCTTTTGATGAAGATATCGTCGTTTGCACCAAACTATTCATTTAAGCACTTATAAAGTTAATTCCCGATCAGCCCACATCACCAATGCTCAATTGTGTGCAAAATACTTGTATAAATAATCGAGATGATCGATTTAGTACAAGTTTTAGAAGAGTTCCATTGTATGTTTACGAAGATATCGTGGTTTGTACGTAACTCTTCATTTAAGCACTTATAAAGTGTATTCTCGATCAACTCACAAATTCGATGCTCGAATGTGAGCAACATACTTGTAGAACTCATTGAGATAATCAATTTGGTACATGTTTTCAAAGAGTTCCATTGTTTGTTGACGATGATATCGTAGTTTCTTCTGAACTCTTCATTTGGGCACTTATAAAGTTGATTCCCGATCAACCCACAACTCCGATGCTTGAATGTGTGTAACATACTAGTAGAACACATCGAAACGATCAATTATATACATGTTTTAAAGGAGTTCCATCGTTTGTTGATGAAGATATCGTGGTTTGTACCGAACTCTTCCTTTAAGCACTTATAAAGTTGATTCTTGATCAACCCACAACTCCAATGCTCGAATGTGTGCAAAATACTTGTATAAATAATCGAGAAGATCAATTTGGTACAAGTTTTCAAAGAGTTCCATTGTATGTTTACGAAGATATCGTGGTTTGTACGAAAGTCTTCATTTAAGCACTTATAAAGTGTATTCTCGATCAACTCACAAATTCGATACTCGAATGTGTGCAACATACTTGTAGAACTCATTGAGACAATCGATTTGGTACAAGTTGTCAAAGAGTTCTATCGTTTGTTGATGAAGATATCGTGGTTTGTTTCGAACTCTTCATTTTAGCACTTATAAAGTTGATTCCCGATCAACCCACCACTCCGATGCTTGAATGTGTGCATCATACTTGTAAAACACATCGAGATGATCAATTTTATACATATTTTAAAAGAGTACCATCGTTTGTTGATGAAGATATCGTGGTTTGTACCGAACTCTTCCTTTAAGAACTTATAAAGTTGATTCTTGATCAACCCACAACTCCGATGCTTGAATGGGTGCAACATACTTTTCGAACTTATCGTTACAATCGATTTGGTACAAGTTTTCAAAGTGTTCCATCGCTTGTTGATGAAGATACTGTGGTTTGTACCAAACTATTCATTTATTCAATTATAAAGTTGATTCCCGATCAACCCACAACTCCAATGCTCTTATGTGTGCAACATACTTGTTGAAATGATGGAAACAGTAGATTTTGTACATGTTTTCAAAGAGTTCCATCATTCGTTTCGGAAGATATCATGGTCTGTACCGAACTCTTCATTTAAGCACCTATAAAGTTAATTTCCGATCAAGCCACAACTTCGATGCTCGAATGTCTGCAATATACTTGTAGAACTCATCGAGATGATCAATATAGTACAAGTTTTCAAAGAGTTCTATTATTTGTTGATGAAGATATTGTGGTTTTTACCGAATTCTTCATTTAAGCAATTATAAAGTTGATTCCCGATCTACCCACAACTCCATTCCTAGAATGTGTGAACTCATCGAGACGATCCATTTGGTAAAACTTTTCAAGGAGTTCCATCCTTTGTTGTTGAAGATATCGTTGTATGCACCAAACTATTCATTTAAACACTTATAAAGTTAATTCCCGATCAGCCCACATCTCCAATGCTCGAATGTCTGCAAAATACTTGTATAAATAATCGAGAAGATTGTTTTAGTACAAGTTTTCGAAGAGATCCATTGTATTTTTACGAAGATATCATGGTTTGTACGGAACTCTTCATTTAAGCACTTATAAAGTGTATTCTCGATCAACTCACAAATCCGATGCTTGAATGTGTGCAACATACTTGTAGAACTCATTGCGACAATCGATTTAGTACATGTTGTCAAGGAGTTCCATCGTTTGTTGACGAAGATATCGTGGTTTGTTCCTAACTCTTCATTTTAGCACTTATAAAGTTGATTCCCGATCAACCCACAACTCCGATGCTTAAATGTGTGCATCATACTTGTAGAACACTTCGAGATGATCAATTTTATACATATTTTAAAAGAGTTCCATCGTTTGTTGATGAAGATATCGTGGTTTGTACCGAACTCTTCCTTTAAGAACTTATAAAGTGGATTCTTGATCAACCCACAACTCCGATGCTTGAATGGGTGCAACATACTTTTCGAACTTATCGTTACAATCGATTTGGTACAAGTTTTCAAAGTGTTCCATCGCTTGTTGATGAAGATACTGTGGTTTGTACCGAACTATTCATTTATTCAATTATAAAGTTGATTCCCGATCAACCCACAACTCCAATGCTCTTATGTGTGCAACATACTTGTTGAAATGGTGGAAACGATGGATTTTGTACAAGTTTTCAAAGAGTTCCATCATTTGTTTTGGAAGATATCGTGGATTGTACCGAACTCTTCGTTTAAGCACCTATAAAGTTAATTAGCGATCAAGCCACAACTTCGATGCTCGAATGTGTGCAATATACTTGTAGAACTCATTGAGACGATCAATATAGTATAATTTTCAAAGAGTTCCATCATTTGTTGATGAAGATATTGTGGTTTGTTCCGAATTCTTCATTTAAGCAATTGTAAAGTTGATTCCCGATCAGCCCACAACTCCATTGCTAGAATGTGTGAACTCATCGAGACGATCCATTTGGTAAAACTTTTCAATGAGTTCCATCATTTGTTGATGAAGATATCGTCGTTTGCACCAAAATATTCATTTAAACACTTATAAAGTTAATTCCCGATCAGCCCACATCTCCAATGCTCGAATGTGTGCAAAATACTTGTATAAATAATCGAGAAGATCAATTTGGTACAAGTTTTCAAAGAGTTCCATTGTATGTTTACGAAGATATCGTTGTTTGTACGGAACTCTTCATTTAAGCACTTATAAAGTGTATTCTCGATCAACTGACAAATCTTATGCTCGAATGTGTGCAACATACTTGTAGAACTGATTGAGACAATCGATTTGGTACAAGTTGTCAAAGAGTTCCATCGTTTGTTGATGAAGATATCATGGTTTGTTCCGAACTCTTCATTTTTGCACTTATAAAGTTGATTCCCAATCAACCCACAGCTCCGATGCTTGAATGTGTGCAAGATACTTGTACAACACATCGAGACGATCAATTTTGTACACATTTTAAAAGAGTTCCACCATTTTTGATGAAGATATTGTGGTTTGTACCGAACTCTTCCTTTAAACACTTATACAGTTGATTCCTGATCAACTCACAACTCCGATGCTTTATTGGGTCCAACATACTTTTCATACTTATCGTTACAATCGATTTGGTACAAGTTTTCAAAGTGTTCCATCGCTTGTTGATGATGATATTGTGGTTTGTACCGAACTATTCATTTAAGCATTTATAAAGATGATTCCCGATAAACCCACAACTCCAATGCACTTATGTGTGCAACATACTTGTTGAAATGATGGAAACGATGGATTTGGTACATGTTTTCAAAGAGTTCCATCGTTTATTTCGGAAGATATCGTGGTCTGTACCGAACTCTTCATTTAAGCACCTATAAAGTTAATTTCTGATCAACCCACAAATTTGATGCTCGAATGTGTGCAATATACTTCTAGAACTCATCGAGGCGGTCAATATAGTACAAGTTTTCAAAGAGTTCCATCATTTGTTTATGAAGATATCGTGGTTTGTACCGAATTCTTCATTTAAGCAATTATAAAGTTAATTCTCAATCAGCCCACAACTCCGTTGCTAGAATGTGTGAACTCATCGAGATTATCCATTTGGTAAATGTTTTCAAGGAGTTCCATCGCTTGTTGATGAAGATATCATCGTTTGCACCAAACTATTTATTTAAGCACTCATAAAGTTAATTTTCTATCAGCCCACATCTCCAATGCTCGATTGTGTGCAAAATATTAGTATAAATAATCGAGACGATCGATTTGGTACAAGTTTTAGAAGAGTTCCATTGTATGTTTATGAAGATATCTTGGTTTGTACAGAACTCTTCATTTAAGCACTTATAATGTGTATTCACTATCAACTCACAAATTCAATGCTCAAATGTGTGCAACATACTTGTAGAATTCAATGAGACAATCGATTTGGTACAAGTTTTAAAAGAGTTCCATCGTTTGTTGATGAAGATATCGTGGTTTGTTCCAAACTCTTCATTTTAGCATTTATAAAGTTGATTCCCGATCAACCCACAACTCAAATACTTGAATGTGTGCATCATACTTATAGAATGCATCGAGACGATCAATTTATACATATTTTAAAAGAGTTCCATTGTTTCTTGATGAAGATATCGTGGTTTGTACCGAACTCTTCCATTAAGCACTTATAAAATTGATTCTTGATCAACCCACAACTCCGATGCTTGAATGGGTGCAACATACTTTTCGAACTTATCGTTACAATCGATTTGGTACAAGTTTTCAAAGTGTTCCATCGCTTGTTGATGAAGATACTGTGGTTTGTACCGAACTATTCATTTAAGCAATTATAAAGTTGATTCATGATCAACCCACAACTCCAATGCTCTTATGTGTGCAACATACTTGTTGAAATGATGTTAACGATGGATTTTGTACAAATTTTCAAAGAGTTCCATCATTTGTTTCGGAAGATATCGTGGTCTGTACCGAACTCTTCATTTAAGCACCTATAAAGTTAATTTCCGATCAAGCCCCAACTTCGATGCTCGAATGTGTTCAATATACTTGTAGAACTCATTGAGACGATCAATTTGGTACATGTTTTATAAGAGTTTCATCGTTTGTTGATGAAGATTTCGTGGTTTGTTCCGAACTCTTCATTTAAGCTCTTATAAAATTTATTCCCGATCAACCCACAACTCCGATGCTTGCATGTTTGCAACATACTTGTAGAACACATCGGGAAAATCAATTTTGTACATGTTTTAAAAGAGTTCTATCATTTGTTGATGATGATATCGTGGTTTATACTGAACTCTTCGTTTAAGCACTTATAAAGTTGATTCCTGATCAACCTACAGCTCTGATGCTCGAATGGGTGCAACATACTTCTAAAACTCATCAAGATAATCAATTTGGTACATGTTTTCAAAGAGTTTCATCATTTGTTGATGAAGATTCCGTGGTTTGTAACGAAGTATTCATTTAAGTACTTTTAAAGTTGATTTTGGATCAACCCACAACTCCGATGCTCTAATATGTGAAAAATACTTTTATAAATCATAGAGACATTCAATTTGGTACAAGTTTTCAAAGAGTTCCATTGATTGTTTACGAATATTTTGTGGTTTGTACGAAACTCTTTATTTATGGACTTATAAAGTCGATTCTTGTTGGGAATTACATTGTAATTCTCCCTTAGATCAAAATTGTAAAAGGTTTTGTTAAATCAAAGCCTTAGTAGTTTGGTCGATCATTGCTGAAGTCTAGCATAGTCTAGCAACTCACGTGTAAAGTCCTGTTTAGGAAAAATAACAAGTTGTAATAGATTAGATTGCTAGAAGTATTCACAGCAGATGTTAGCAGCTAGAGAAGTCAGCAGATAAGGGTGACTGCTAAGAAAGAAAGTAGTCAAGTGCTAAGAAGAGTGATTCCTAAGATGCTAGCAATCATATGCTAAAGAAGAGACTCCTAGGAGCATTCGCTTAACTGTCAACAGAATGAAGATAGCGGAAAGCTGAAGGAGTCAGCATTCGCTACTACAGTAAGAAGATACCATACAAATCTAGAAGGACAATTGCTAAAGTAAAAGAGAGACTACTAAGAGTATTTACTTAGTAGTCAGCGATAAAGATCTAGCAGAATGCTAAAGGTGTTAGCATTCATTGCTTACTCAGGAGATTGCTAGAAGCTATAACAATCAGAAGCCAAGATATCGAGTGATAGCAGAATACTGAAGGAGTAAGCATTTTCTAGTACTTAGCAGATTGCTAGAAGAGCTCAACAAACATAAAACTTAGCAGAATGCTAAGAAGAGCTTAGCAATCAAAGGGCTTAGCAAAGTATTTCAAGCATTCTCTTATAGAATGCTTAACAAAGAAATACTTAGCAACAACTTGCTAAAGACGCCAATTCTGATAGGAGTTACAACAAAGGACGAAAGCCTTACCTGAAGTAGGTAAAAAGGCACTGTACCACGCCGAAAAGGAAGAAAAAGCATGTAACCATTTTGGACGAAGAAGACCGTTGTGTCTAACGGGTCTGGAGATTCAAAGTTTGAATCTCCAGATATAAAAGAGAATTCTGACAGAGAGAGACACAACTAATACTACTGCTCATACTCACACATTCAAACACTTGAACAACAAAAAGTGAATAGAGATTCCTTTGACAAAAGCGAACAAAGAAAAAGTGAGAGTAGTCAGTTGAGAGCCCTCTTAAAGAGAAGTATTCAAGGCTCTCAACAACCATAGTGTCCCCCCATTGAATATCTTACACTATCTTGAAGAGATTCCTTGACTTTGTTCAAGAATCTAATCATTGGGATACCTTCCATCCTAGAAAGCATCCAACAGTCACATTTTTGAAAAGGGATTGACTCCGACGGGCTATTGCCAAAACCTGACAAAATTCAGGAGAGAACTATAAAACCTCCATTAAAGCGAAGGACAAGTTTTATGAGGGTGCGCCCTTGACTTGGCCGTAGCTGCTGCCCTAATAGATTGAAGCATCAGAAGATATCTTTGTAGTGGTTAGGTCGAAAGCTCACTATCTTCTACAAGAGATAGGCGATTCCTTGTACTTCAAATATCTTTTTAATGAAATTCTTAGTGATATGATTGAGGAGTGGACGTATATCTTTAAGATCGAACCACTATAAATCTTGTGTATTCATAGTGTTTTATTGCTTACTGTTTAACTGTGGTGATTTGAAACTTAGCATCGACAGTTGCCAGAGTATCTACCTGTAAGAAACCCTGACTACAATCTCGAGCTAAATTTTGACAAGAACTTAAGTGCAAGATAATCATTAATCTTCCGCTGCATTCTTGTGTTGGTTATTTGCTACTCACCACGATGATCTTGATTTGGGACCAACAAGTGGTATCAGAGCGGTAGGTCGAATGACCGACTGCTTCTGAGTCGCTTTAAGATCAGATTTGTATTTTTTTCCTTGCACTGGTATTTTGTTCTTTTGTTGCTCTAGCTCAAGAACTCTAAGATTCTCAAGATGAATCATACTTTGCCAAAGTATACTAAGGAGAAGTTCAAGTCAAGGCAGAAGCTTGCCACCATCCCACTTCAGAGCATACATCCGGAGATGGCGGATGTTCTTGCTAAAGGTCCTATTAAAATTATGAAAGCTAACACTTTTGTAGGACAAGCTGTTGATGGTCAACCGAGAGCACCTTAGATGGTCGCTAAGCCATTCGATGAATATACAACGGAGGATAAAAAGAGAGCTCAATTGGAGCACTTAGCAAAGAAGCTGATCCTTGACTTTTTGCCGCCGTTAATGGTAGACAAAGCATTAGACTTTAATACGGCCAAAGAAATGAGGGATTATGTTTGCGAATCTTCCCAGGAGACCGACCAGATCAAACGCAACAAGCTCCAGGTAGCTGTTGATAAATATGAATCTTTCTCGATGCATGCAGGAGAAACTATCCAAGCTATGGAAGAAAGATTCAACACCATTGTTGGAGAGCTCCGGAATCTGGGCAAGACATATGATAATGGAGAGATGAATAGCAAGATCATCTCAAAGCTCTTTCCACGGGAGGACTGGTTCGTGAAGATGATGAGCCTGAGCGAGAAAGACCTTAGCCAAATGTCTATATCTGAGGTATTTGCTCAACTCAAAAATCACGAATTTATAATACAACAATCAAAGAAGAACGAAGTCGCTGCTGCAAAAACTTCATCATCAAATGTTGTACCCCCGGAGGATCTAGCATTCTTTGTGAAGAGAGATGCTGGAAAATGGAAGCTAAAGAAGCCATTTCATACTCATGAGAGATCTGCTCCAGCTTTTCCAGCAAAGGAGGTAGTTCCACCCTTCAGCTCGCAGCTTGAAGATCTGAAGATCAGTGAGCTAGAAGAGCAAATGCGGATGCTTCAGAAGCTTATGCTGGAAGCTAAATCAGAAAAAGAAGCAAAAGAGGCCAAGCTTATTTCATCATCCTCTCGTTCCACGGAGAGAAAGCCAAGGATATGCATTGAATGTAATTCTCTAGATTATCTTAAGCATGAATGTCCAAGGGTAAGTCAGGAAGAATGAGAGAACCTCAAACAAAGGTTTGAGAGAAGAGCTATCCGAGCAGTCACTAGAGCATTGCTGACCGGGACCAAAGTGCTAGACATTCCTAATAATGAAGAGGAGTATTATTCCTCAGAAGAAAATGATGAGGAAGCCATGCTGGTCTTGATGGCAAATATTGTTGAAGATGTTGATGCTGATGCTAGGCACCTTGCTCAGTCGGCTCTAGCAGTCGATGCGCATGAGGTACAATCTACTAGCATTTCTAGTTCAGTTGTCATGCATGAATCGGAGGATTCTTTTCTAGATTCCAAGGATGATTATCTCACAAAGCTTTCTATTGAGTTTTCAAAGATGTATGAGATAAAGAATGCAATTGTAGGATGCAATTGTAGGAGAGAACACCTCACTGAAACTTAAAGTTACATCCTTGACTGAGTAAGTCGAAATAATATGGTCTGGTAGTGAGGAACTCTTGAAACTAAAAGCTAATTTCTTAAAACTTTCTGAAAATTTTAAAAATCTTGAAAAGGAGAATCAAGCTTTGAAGAACAAATCTAGTAAGGAATGTATTTGTGCTTACACTACTAGCAAGACAGTTCTCAATGCCATTGTCAGCCAGGAAAGATCTCATTCTGATAGATCTGGGCTAGGCCTTAGTAGTATTGAAGCTTTGGGTAAAACCTCTGAGAAGGTTGTAGTTGAAAAGGCTGAGACTTCTAAGAGGAAAATGATTTCATTCGTTTATGCTGGAACGTCAAATGCTAGAGAGAATGCTAAGGAAAGGACGATTGTTGAGTCCTCAAATGCTAAGCTAAATGCTATGCAAAAGGATTGGCGTAAGTAGAAGGCATATACTGGACCTCAGCAGAGGACCAGGCAGGTATATGCTAAGCAGCCACCCCCAGCAGTGTCTAGAAGGAATGTTGAGCATTATGTTCCCAATGCTAAGAAAGCAAATCCTTCATTCCATAAGGGAAAGCAGGTTCAATACCATGTTGTAAGACCATAGTATCCAACGTACACACCACATAGGAGGTACACCTATGTGAGGCCTGAGTCCAATCGATTTCCATTTTAAAGGACTAGGCGGCTAAGCACACAACTTCACCTAGATCTAATTATGCAAAGAATGCTTATCCAAAGGTTGAGAAGGTTGTGAAATGTGATATCAAGAAGAATGTCTTAAAAATCACCAAGACGTGGGTTCTAAAAGGAACCATGATCCACGCTAATCCTGTAGGACCCGATGCTAAGAGGGCACCTAAATCAATGTGTTGATTGTTTTGCAGGAACAGTATTCCAAAGCTAAGACATCAAGTATGTCAAATGAGTGGATCCAAGATAGTGGCTGTTCAGCGCACATGACGGGGGATGAAGAGTTGTTCTCAGATATTCAAAGAGTTTATGGACGTACAGTCATGTTTGGTGACAACAGCAAAGGTAGAGTGATTGGGAGAGGATGCATAGAGCAAAATGGACTAATGATTATCAATGTTGCGCTCGTCTTCAATCTCGAACACAACCTGCTAAGCATAAGCCAACTATGCAAAAATAGGTACAATGTCTCTTTCGTTAATACTGGTTGTTCAATTGCTGACAATACTACAGGTGAAATAAAGCTTAGAGGCATCCGCAAGGGTGGCCTATATATTGTTGATTAGCAAAGTGGCCAACAATATTCTTGTTTTGTAAAATTGAACAGGGAAGAATCCAATTGGCTATGGCATAAGAGGTTGACCCACCTGAATTTCATGACCATCAACCACCTAGCCAAGAACAAGCTTGTTCAGGGATTGCCTGCTGAGACTTTCGGAAAGGAAGGTGTGTGCAATGCTTGCCAGCAAGGGAAGCAGACCAAGGCATCCTTCAGATCAAACCCGGAGAAGGCCACTTCAGAAAGAATCCAAGAGCTCTTGCACGTGGATTTATTTGGCCCAGTCACTCTAGCCACCATAAGTAAAAAGGTTTATATACTTGTGGTTGTTGATGATTTTTCTAGGTATACATGGGTTCATTTGCTAAGAACCAAAGATGAAGTCAAGCTCATTCTACCAGAGCTGATCCTTAAATAGCAGAATAGCAAAGAGGTTACCATTAAGAGAATTAGATCTGATAACGGGACTAAATTTTGTAATGGGATTTTGATAGATTTTTGCACAGAAGTTGGTATCGAACATGAGAAATCCACTGCTAGGACTCCCCAGCAGAATGCTCTAGCAGAAAGAAGGAACAGGACCTTGAGGGAAGCAGTGTTGTCAATGCTAGCTGATTCCAGTCAAAGTGGAAAGTATTGGGGCGAAGCAGTCGCGACAGCTTGCTATACACAGAATAGGAGTGCAATCAATGGCAAATTCAATAAGACTCCTTATGAAATGTACAATGGTCGTAAGCCTTCTATTACTCATCTTCGTGCTTTTGGTTTGACATGTTATATTCATAACAATGGGAAGTCGAAGCATAAAACTCTTTTGCCTAGGTCTGATGAAGGTGTGTTCCTGGGATATGGACACCCATCGTACAAAGGCTCTAGAGTTTTCAACAAGACGACTCAAGTGGTGGAAATAACATGCAATGTTATTTTTGATGCGTCTACCTTAGTGCGCAGAGTTATAAGAGAGAAAGTGGATAGCAATCATAAGGCTAATGATGTCCATGGTCAATCGATCTTGAATTCTTTCAAAAATATGAAGATTGACCCGACTAAGTCTATGAGTGATTGTAATCCTACCCAGACGCACTCAGCACCAGACTGCTGACCGGGCCGATGATGCTAATGATCATGCTGAGGCCACCACCTAAATTTATCTTAATGATAATTTGGATATTCTGGAATCGCTCGAAGAAGAAGATGAAGAAATCCCAGATCAAAGACGTATTGCGGAAGGGATATTGGATGATGCTGAGAATCCAGCTGCTGAAGACCCGATTGCTGAGATTCCTAATACTGGCATTCCGAATGCTAAGATTCCAGATGCTGAGAATCCAGATGCTGAGATTCCTGTTGTTGAGATGCCAAATGTTGAGGTGCAGGATGCTAAACCCTAGGAGGATGCTGAGGAGAATGTTCTAGGTGAGGAGAATGTTCTAGCAGAGAACAATTCAGCAGGCGAAGCTAGCAATGCAACCCTAGCAACAAACAATCCAAGACCGAGAAGGCTACAAGATCACCCCCTAGATGTTGTGATTGATGACGTCAATGATCCCGTCAGGATGCGACAAGACAATGCTATGTTAGCATGCTATATATTACATGAAGAGCAGACGAAGGTTGAAGATGCTCTTCAATCCTCAGATTGGGTGAGTGCTATGCAAGAGGATATTTTGAATTCACGCGCAATCAAGTTTGGGATTTAGTGGATAGACCCGAACATCAAAGTGTTATTCGAACCAATTGGGTTTTCAAAAACAAGAAGGATGAATCTGAGACAGTCATTTGAAACATAGCGTGTCTAGTAACCAAAGGATATAGGCAATGTGAAGGAATAGACTATGATGAGACGTTTGCTCCGGTTGCCCGATTGGAAGCAATAAGGTTATTCTTTGCATATGTTGCACATCATGAGTTCTCTGTGATGCAGATGGATGTGAAGAGTGTCTTTTTGAATTGTGAGCTCAAAGAGGAAGTCTATGTTGAGCAACCACCAGGCTTCGAGCAAGGAAACCAAGTTTACATGCTAAGGGAAGCCTTATATGGTTTTAAGCAGGGACCAAGGGCATGGTATGGAACATTATCAAAGGATTTGCTAGAAAAAGGTTTCAAGAAAGGAAAAATCGATCAGACTCGCTTTCGCATCAAGAATGAAGGAAGTATCTTACTTGTGCAGATATATGTCGATGACATTATCTTTGGCTCTAAGAATCAAAGCTTATGTGATAAGTTTTCAGAAAGATGTCCTACTTTCTCAGATTACAAGTCCAGCAATCATGTGATGAACTCTTCATTCACCAGATGAAGTACACTCGCTATCTGATTGCTAAGTATTGTCCTGAAAAGACCAAAAGCTTAAGGATTCCAATCAGCACAAGCTGCCAGATAAGCCTCGATGAAGGAGGAGAACCTGTGAATTCTACATTATATAGAGGTGTCATCGGACTTTACTTTACTTAACAACTAGCAGACTAGATATTTTGTATTTTGTCGGTGTATGCGCGAGATATCAATCAAATCCAAAGAAGTCATATTTGGATGTTGCTAAGAGGATTATCCGATACCTCAAGTGTACCGAGGGTCTAGAAATTTGGTACCCAAGGAATGATGGAACAACACTCAGTGGATATTCCGATTCAGACTTTGGGGATTGCAAGATTGATCGAAAGAGCACCAGCGGGACATGCCAATTCCTTAGACATAAGCTGATTAGTTAGTTTAGCAAGAAGCAGCACTCTGTGGCTATGTCTACAACCGAAGCAGAATATGTAGCAGCTGCCATTTGTTGTGCTCAAGTCTTGTGGATTCAGCAACAATTGCAAGATTATGGCATTCCTTCTGAATGCGTGTCAATCTACCATGACAACAATAGCGCTATGTGCATAACGAAGAACCCCGTTCATCATTCAAGGACGAAGCACATTGATATCTGACACTATTTTATTAGAGATCATCAGGAGAAGAAGGATATTGATGTTCAATATATATGCACTGAAGATCAGCTAGCAGATATCTTCACAAAGCCACTTGCTGAGGCCCGATTCAAAGAGTCATGTCTAAAATTAGGCCTCATGGAGCAAGAAGATGTTGTGGATGAATGAGTTTAAGTTATCATTCTTTCTTAGATTTTCAGAGACGAAGGAGATAAACGTTTCCAAGCTTACGTTTGTGTTTTTGCTGATTTTTTTTACTAAGATTTTGTTGCTAAGTAATTGGATGATGAGTCCTAGCTCTCAGCAGATCCTAAGTGGTTCTCTCGCAACAAGTGCAATTTCTAAGGAGTATAATATTATAGCACGTGGATCAGACGTCTGCTAGAGGTTGAATGCTGAATCCAAGCTCTCAGCATTTCATCGGAATGCTATGCTATAGTTTTCTAGCAAGTGGTACAGACAGTTGTTAAGAAATGTTTGCTGAGTCCAATATCTCAGCAGACAATATGAGAATGCTATGATATTTCAAGTAGTGTCAGCAATCGGCACATTGGATGCTAGATTCTTGGATGTTAGAATATGTGGATGCTAGGAACCTGAATGCTGAGTCCAAGCTCGCAGCCGACTATTTGAATGCTAAGGTTCCCAAAGCTAGCAGATTGCTGAGTCCAAGCTCTCAGCAATCTCCGCTCTCCTAGAAGTCAAAGCGAGAAGGATTTGAATTTGAAATGATGTGTCTAACTCGCTTCATTTAATGCATGCAACTGGCTGCGACAAATCAGGAGCCGACACATCTTAAGTACTCGAGCATTTTGGTGCGTGGGTCCCCATACGAAGAGTCTGGTATCTCCTGAACAGTCTATCAAATCTAAAGCGGTTCTCCCCCAACTGGTCAGATCTAGCATTCAGAAGGTATATTAACCATACATCGTTCACTTTACAAACTTTCTGAAATCTGAATATTAGAATCCCTAGAATTTCTTAAGCATCCCAAATTCTTCCAACTTCTATTTTCTCTCCAATATTTTCTAAAGATATCTAATCCTGAATCCTCCACTCCATCTGAGAATCTGTAGGAACTAAGTCTACAATAGGCGACATGAATCGCCATTTATTAAAACTCCATATTCGATTTATGGATATCAAAATAATTATCATGACAAACAGTAAATGCCCTATGCATGCTCCTATTTAATTTAATTCGTAGATTCAAAGGAATACCTGAGACTCCAACGACTGATCTACAGATCTAGATCGATGATGGCAATGAAGATGGTGCAGATCTGAATCTGGAATCGATCAAAGCGATGGTGTTCCTACAGATCTGATCTTCTGATCTGTTCCCTTGCTCGATCTGGAAATCTGGTGAGGATACGCTACCGGATCTACAGCCGCCCACTCTCTCACAATCTCTCTAGGGTTTCTGATTTGAAACTTCAAAACTTATGTGGGAAATGAGAGATTCATCTATTTATAGAGATCTGAGAATGGGCTATTAGGGTTTAATAAACCCTAATGGGCTCTGAGCAGCGTTCGGCCAGACCAGGGATCAAATGCAAATAATAAAGTGGGCCTCCTATTAATTAATTCCATATTCAACCGAGAACATAATTAATTAATAAACATTAATTCATTCCACTAGAGAATTAATGCTGACCTACCCCTTTATTACCACGTTATTAGGAAAGGGTTGCATTGACTTGGTTAATCCCCATATTTAAGGTTTCAGACATTCATTAATTAATTCAGCATATGACAATTAGCTGTAATTAATTAATCTCTTATTATTCCTGAGTAGTACCACTCAACCCTTATCGCTTATGCTTGAATCAATTATTCAGCCTGCAGGACTTAGCATAACGAACTTCATGAGCTTCCCAGGGAATGTCACCATCCTGAAAGGGATATGGTTATCTAAATCCAGCATGAGGAAATCCCACACAAACTGCCATCACCCAAATGCAGATATACGAGTACATGTAAGACTCTCCACCATAGCAAGTCAAAGTGACAGTCAACCCATGTGTGTCCCTCAACTTTCAATAGAGTTTAGATCCGACCAAGTTACCGAGATCTTTACTCATTCACATGTCAAGTAGAATGGTTTATCTCAGTATTGATCCTATCAATACATTGAGATGTACCGGTCACACAAAGCAGTCAAGATAAACTACTTATGGGCTTGTGTGTTGCAGCCTAAACAGAGAGCCAAACCAGAAACTGTCTCAGCTGTGATAACTGTTTATATCTCGCTAGGTCGAACGATCTATACGATCTTCTGTGATCTCTTACACACCGTATGATCTCCCTATCGACAAGATAACTGGATTTGTTTGTTCGCATCGTATGATTGTTAATTCAGATAGGAGTTGTTTATTGCAAGTAATTAATGATTACCAGTATATCAAACATAACGTTTCCCAATATACCAATCATAATGCTTTTATGTATACAATTCCAACAATCTCCCACTTATACTCAAAGCATTATACCATTACTTTCCAGAGTATAACATGTGTCTATTCTAATCTAACTATTACATTTTGTCACCAGGTGGCCGACATCTACCTCAACCCTAGGCTACAAACAAGACCTTCGTATGCCTTCTGAGGTAAGCCCTTTGTAAATGGATCTGCTAGATTATCCTTAATGTTTATCTTATCTATTAGCACATCCCCCTCGCTATGATTTCTCGTATGATGTGGTACTTTCTCTTTATGTGTTTAGATGCCTTGTGAGTTGGTTCCTTAGAGTTTGCTACTGCACCAGTATTATCACAATATACAGTGATAGTCTTGGGCAAACTCAGAACAATATCTAAAACTCTTGGAGGTAGTTCCGAAGCCATATTGCTTCTACAGAAGCCTCTGTAGTTGCCACATACTCAGCTTCCATGGTGGAGTCCGCGATACATTTCTGTCTCGCACTCCTCCATGATACTGCTCCACCTCCCAAGGTGAACATATAGTTCGAGGTCGATCTCTTCTCATCCTGATCCGCCTGGAAATCCAAATCCTTTCTTAGCATTTTGCATGCTAAAACGGGCAATCACAGTATCAGTATAAGCGACATGAGACAAGCTTAACAGCATTTTCTTGCGATCACGCAAGACTTTAATCCCAATGATGTATCCAGCGTCTCCTAGGTCCTACAATTGAAACTGTTCGGATAACCATCTCTTTATGTCTGACAACACCTTCACATCGTTGCCGAATAGAAGAATGTCATCTACATAAAGTGCAAGGAATACCACGCTTCCGTTGACGTATAATCGGTACACACAACTTTCAATTTCGCACTGTGAAAATCCATAGGATTTAATCACATCATCAAAATGATTGTTCCATGATCGTGAAGCTTGTTTAAGTCCATACAAAGATTTCCTTACCTTCCTGACAAGATGCTCTTCACCATCCTTCACATAACCCTGTGGCTGCTGCATATAGATGTCACGACCTTCCTCAAGGTACCCGTTTAAAAATGCGGTTTTGACATCCATCTGCCAGATTTCTAGGTCCATATGTGCTGCTATGGATAGAAGAATTCGAATGGATTTGAGCATGGCTACCGGTGAGAAGGTCTCATCATAGTCAATGCTCTCCTTTTGACTATAACCCTTCGATAGAGGTAATTGATTCAAAATCTGAATCCATGGCTTTATGCCATTTTTCAGCATCTTTGTCATTTACTGCTTCATCGTATGTCCATGGGTCGGTATCATCTAGTCCGTCTTCCGGGATCAAGTCCGAAGACTCTCCCACGAACATATACCGCTCGGGTTGGTGAGGTACCCTCCCACTGTGACGGAGCACTGGTACTGTGTCAGCAGTTTGTGCAGTTACTTGTGGATCAAATCCTTGCACTGGCGACTGTGCAATTGGTTCCATACCTTCAAGAGGTACACTCAATCTGCCACGGGGTTTTCCCAATAAAAGCACATCATCGTCTCCAATTTCTTGTTGAATGATATCACTTTTGGATTTGTGGTTTTTCACAAACTCGTCCTCTAAGAATCTTGCATTGGTGCTAACAACGATCTTCTGATCCTCAGGACAGTAGAAATAACCACCCTTCGTTTGTCTGGGGTATCCCACAAACAACATTAGCTTGGACCTGCCTTATAACTTATCAGGTTCCTTCGACAAAACATATGCCGGACAGCCCCACACTCTTATCTTTGACACACTGGGCTTTCGCCCATGCCAGAGTTCCGAGGGTGTTTTGAGAACTGACTTAGAAGGTACCAAGTTCAGCAGATACGCCGCTGTTAGTAACGCATGGCCCCAAAACGAAACAGGCAAGTTTGCATAACTCATCATAGATCTAACCATTTCAAGAAGAGTCCTATTTCTTCTTTCCGCCACACCATTCTGCTGAGGAGTGCCTGGTGCGGTCCATTAAGATGTAATCCCATGCTCTGATAAAAACTGCAAGAACTCGTCACTGAGATACTCACCACCACGATCAGATCGTAATGACTTAATTGTCTTGTTTAACTTCTTCTCTACTTTCGCCTTGAATTCGTTGAATTTCTCAAAGCATTCAGACTTATAGTGAAGTTAGTAAACATACCCGTATCTCGAGTAATCGTCAATAAAAGTGATGCAATACTTAAATCCTCCACGAGCTTGCGTGGACATAGGTCCACATAAATTAGAGTGGATCAGTTTCAACACATCACTTGGTCGAGACTGACTTGCCTTGAAAGGCCTGGTCGTCATCTTTCCCTCTATACAGGATTCACAAACTTGATGTGGAACTACCTGGATTGAATCCAACGTTCCATCATCCACGAGTCGCTTGATCCTCTTTAGATTGATGTGACCTAGTCTCAGATGCCATAGATATGTAATATCCTCATCGGAAGATGAAAACTTTCTCTTCTTATGATTAAATGAGTTATATGTAGCATTCACGGAAGATTTATGCAAACAAGTTATGATATAAAGAGAGTCTTTCTGTATCCCACGACAGATAACACCGTTATTGCCATTGATAGTAACATGACTATAAAAAATAATTGAAAATCCATCATTAATTAAACAGGAAACAGAAATAAGGTTCCGTAGAAAATCCGCCACATACGAAACATCTCTTAAAATCAAAACATTGTCTTGAAAGCATAATGTAACATCTCCAACTGCTACTGCAGACACACGAGCAGCATTACCCACGGAGATCGTCACCTCGGCATCATTCAACTGCCTTGTCGGCCTGAATCCCTGCAAAGTGTAACAGACATGATCAGTAGCTCCAGTATCCACTACCCACGAATGGGTAGAAACATATGCTAAACATGTTTCAGTTACAAGTGCTACTGACGTACCTTGTCCAACCCGCTTGGTCAGACAATCCTTCTTCCAGTGACCAGTTTTGCCACAACGAAAACACTTGCACTTCTTCCCCGGTGTCACAGTCTTCTTTCTCCCAGAACTCTTGCTTCCAAAGGCTGTCTTCTTGAATTTCTTTCCAATCACCCCTTTTGCACCTTTCGATGAAGCAGAGCGACTACCGGAACGAAACCAAGACTGCCTTTTTAGGTTGCATGACTGATTCAGCCGCCATGAGATCACTAAGTAACTCATTGAGAGTATACTCCTTTTTACTCATGACAACATTCAACCTAAAGTTCTCAAAAGACTTCGGAAGTGAGTTGAGTATGATATCGACCTGGGCTTCCCCGTCAATACCTCCTCCATGCAACGTCAGTTCATCCATGAGATGAGTCATGGAAACAACGTGCTCCCTCACTGAGCTAGCATCAGTCATTTTACAACTCACGATTTCCCTCATGAGATTAAATCTCACATCTCTATCCGATTCCCCATAAGTAACTGTGAGACTATCCATAATCTCAGCTGCTTTGTCATAGTGCTGATGTTGTTGCTGGAGCACCTTAGACATGGTGGTCATCATGTAGCACTTGACTACATTATTAGACTTGACCCACTTGTCATAGAGGTTCCGCTCCACATCAGTTGACTCAGCAGTAGGGACAGCTGGACACGGAGTGTTAAGAACATATTTATGTTCCTCTGCAACTAGGATACAATCCAAGTTGCGCTTCCATTCCAGGAAATTCGGACCAGTTAATTGATTTTCTGCCAAGATATTTATGATATTATTCATAGACATATCTGAAAACAATAATTGATTAAAGTAAGTAAATACATGCACAACATTGAAACAAATATGCATTGTAACCTTTTGATAAACCAATACAATTGTTTCCCCCAATTGCCTAGGTGCATCTACTGCAAGCTCCTTTCGAAGACGTTTACAGCAAACCACCTAACCAGACTTCTCTTTGAAGTTCCAGTCTTTAATTTCAATCCATTCCAGGTATTTGCCGCAAATGAAATTAATAATCGGAGATAAAACTAAGACCATGTTCAACCTATCTGAGCAGGGACATCATTCATGAGTTAGTACTCTGGCAACATCTAAGCATTTGACCACAATTCTAACTCCGGAAGTTAAAAGGACGATTTGTCATACGTACTAGACCCATGACGCATGCCTCTTACAACCTTTGTTATTTCATTTAAAACAATCCTAGAGAACTTATGAACAAATAAAGTAAGCAGACTACGGTCGTGTAGACGTCTACTCACCTCACTGTCCACTTCTCACATGTTTAAATATTTTATTTAGAAATCTCATCTATTAGAACTTATGAACAAATAAAGCAAGCAGGCGACGGTCGTGTAGACGTCTACTCACTTCACTGCCCACTTCTAATAAGAGACCGCATTGTGGAGGTCTTGTTGATTTTAATTATAAAATATTGCTTAGTCTTTTTCTTTAAAAAGGTTCTTATGCGCACATATTATTTTATGATCCAAAATTATGTCATATCTAAAATTCCATCATATTTCCCAACATGACTCCGAAATTTATAGACATAATTTAATACATAAAATAAATCACATAAAGCATGCTTTGAACAGTAAATAATAAAGAAGTAACATGCTTCCCTATTATCTACAACATGCTTTAAAATAAATAATAAAAGCAGTAGCATTCTTTCCTATTATTATAAATCACATCATACGAGAAATTAATTAAATAAACAAATAAAATTTTTCATGGCCCCTTGATGCAATTACATGGAAAATTAAATTAAATCTATATATTACAATGATGTAATTTAATACAGATCTTCAAACTGGGCTCCCACTCTTTACTTTGAAATCTGCAATCTTGGGCTGGGAAAAATAATACAGTAGTTTGGCCCAGGAATTAGGGTTTCAGGCCCATACGGTTGCAAAAACCTTAATTTTCAGAAAACCCTAGTTTTCAGCAGTTCGGGCCGCATCCGGGCTACCGGGCCCGCGCCCTGCCCGGATCTGAAACCCTTGCAGAAACTAGGATTCCAGCCGCCACCTTCACCACCCAAAACCCTAGCCGCCGCCGCCATCTTCTTCAGCCCTAGCAGCCACCGCCGCTGACTGCTACAGTGCCGCCACGCCGCAGTTCCAGCCACGCAGCCACACCAGTCGCCGGCGTCGCACGCGAACACTGCCGCTCCGGTCAGCCGCGCGAAGACCCGCACCACCAGTCGTCCCCGCAACATGCCTGAAAGACTTGAGTGAACGCTGCTGCTATGGTTGTCGGAATCGCGACTCCCATGCGCAGCCACTGCAGCGCCTCCAGCCACCACCAACATCACCGTCGCTTCTCCCACCGCCGTGCACGCCTGCGCACGGTCTTGCTCGCCCACAGAGACCTGTGTCAGCCGGATCCAGCGCCACTGCACGCGCAAGGAGGAAGAGAGAGGCTGTGGGCTGCTGCTGCAAGGAGGACGACCGCCGCACGCCATCGTGTGCGGCTGCTGCTTGCAGAGAACCGCCGCGTGCCTCCTGCACGCGGCCACTGCCTGGCAGGCCGATGGGCGCCGCCGCCGGCCAACGCCGCGCGCTGCCAGTACGCGGCTGCTGCTGTCGCCGGAAACCTGTTGCTCCACCTTGTCTCTGTTCTTGTTCTCCATCTTTACCGGTTACAGATTGAATAAAAAAATACAACCAAATAGATCTAATCTATTACATGATTTTTCCTATCAATCTAATCGCGGATTTTCTCGCGATTCAAAACCAAAAACAAAAACCAGAGAGGGGCCAGGAGAACAAAAACCATCCACGACAATTTTAAATCCATCCACAATAAATTAAATAGCATGCATAAACTGTTTGTCAAATTTATTTTCGAACAGAGCCATAAAATGCGAACCTCGCTCTGATACTAATTATAGGAACTGAGTCTACAATAGGCGACATGAATCGCCATTTATTAAAACTCCGGATTCGATTTATGGATATCAAAATAAATATCATGACAAACAGTAAATGCCCTATGCATGCTCCTATTTAATTTAATTTGTAGATTCAAAGGAATACGTGAGACTCCAACGACTGATCTACAGATTTAGATCGATGATGGCAATGAAGATGGTGCAGATCTGAATCTGGAATCGATCAAAGCGATGGTGTTCCTACAGATCTGATCTTCTGATCTGTTCCCTTGCTCGATCCAGAAATATGGTGAGGATACGCTACCGGATCTACAGCCGCCCACTCTCTTACAATCTCTCTAGGGTTTCTGATTTGAAACTTCAAAACTTATGTGGAAAAATGAGAGATTCATCTATTTATATAGATCTGAGAATGGGCTATTAGGGTTTAATAAACCCTAATGGGCCATGAGCAGTGTTGGGCCAAACTAGGGATCAAATGCAAATAATAAAGTAGGCCTCCTTTAATTAATTCCATGTTCAATCCAGAACATAATTAATTAATAAACATTAATTCATGCCGCCAGAGAATTAATGCTGACCTACCCCTTTATTACCACGTTATTAGGAAAGGGTTGCATTGACTTGGTTAATCCCCATATTTAAGGTTTCAGACATTCATTAATTAATTCAGCGTATGACAATTAGCTGTAATTAATTAATCTCTTATTATTCTTGAGTAGTACCACTCAACCCTTATCGCTTATGCTTGAATCAATGATCCTGCCTGCAGGACTTAGCATATCGAACCTCGTGAGCTTCCCAGGGAATATCACCATCCTGAAACGGATATGGTTATCTAAATCCAGCCTGAGGAAACCCCACACAAACTGTCATCACCCAAGATGCAGATATACGAGTACATGTAAGACTCTCCACCATAGCAAGTCAAAGTGACAGTCAACCCATGTGTGTCTCTCAGCTTTCAATAGACTTTGGATCCGACCAAGTTACCAAGATGTTTACTCATTCATATGTCAAGTAGAATGGTTCATCTCACCGTTGATCCTATCAATACATTGAGATGTACCGGTCACACAAAGCAGTCAAGATAAACCACTTATGGACTCGTGTGCCGCAGTCTAAACCGACAGCCAAACCAGAAACTGTCTCAGCTGTGATAACTGTTTATATCTCGTTAGGTCGAACGATCTATACGATCTTCTGTAATCTCTTACACACCGTATGATCTCCCTATCGACGAGATAACTGGATTTGTTTGTTGGCATCGTATGATTGTTAATTCAGATATGAGTTGTTTATTGCAAGTCTTTAATGATTACAGTATATCAAACATAACATTTCCCAATATACCAATCATAATGCTTTTATGTATACAATTCCAACAGAATCGCCCCGAGTTCTACTTTAAGCCTGTTGAGGGCACGATGCTACATGAGAGGCATGTGCCAAAGTTTACCATGATAGAGATGAAAGACGATATTGAAGACAAGATACCCTATGCTCGCTTGGTTACTCTTGCCAAGAAAAAGAAGCAATCTGGGCTATCGAACGCTTAGAGGCGTGCTGCGAAGATCATGAAAGATAGGATTTTGTGCACACCCCTTGCCGCAGTACAGTTTTCGGAGTGGGTGATGAACACCCTGGTGAAGGCGCATGTCGTTCAGTATTTGTCTGCTGAGCCTATAATGTTTTGTCGTCATTAGGCTTCAGAATTTTACGCTAGGGCGGTTATTGATGATGATCACAAGTCATTTACGACCTCTGTGTTCGGGACTCACATTACAGTGACTGCTGACGTCCTTGCATCGACGTTCGGTCTTCAGCATTCTGGCGAACGAGTCTCCGCTTACCGAGGAGATGAAATCAAGGTGGAAGCGATGGAAGAGACCCAAGGTCAAGGAGGATCCGAAGAACCCATGGAAAGTTGCAACCCCCACCAATCACTTCAAAGATGACTTCAGAACCCTTGCTGATCTGGTTGTAAAGATGATTTAATGTGATGTTGGTTTGTATTCTAAGCTGTCTGATAGGTGCATAAAATGACCCATATTTCGATGTGTGCGCATGCTCGTTTGTAGCTATTTTACTCCCGTATCATATGTTTTTGTTGTACTTTGGTTGTGTTTTCGTGTTTTGTGTGTTTGATTTGTGTAGGATAGGTTTTGGGCATAAACGAGCGTTTTTGGTGGAGTTTTGGAGGAAAATCGCACGTGTTTAGAGTTTTGAGGCATCGACCTGCCGAGCAAAGTTGGACCGGTCGAGCAGGGCAGACAGAGGGCTCGATCGGCCGAGCCAGGGTGGATCGGCCGAGCCAGGCCACGGACAGGGGGCTCGACCGACCGAGCCAGGATGGACCGGCCGAGCCAGGTCACAGAGAGGTGGCTCGGTCGAGCTTGGGCGGTTTTCTCCAGATTTTTGGCAGTTTCAAGCTTCGACCGAGCGAGACATACTTCGACCGGGCGATCTGAGGCCCTGTTTGCTTGTCTATAAAAGGGGGAAAGTCAGTTATTTAAGGAGCTTTTTGTCATTTTTCATAAAATCTAGTTAGGATTTCTCCTAGATTCCAATTTCTATCACGATTTATCCAAATTCTAGAGGAGCTAAGAGCTTAATTCACCAATCCTTGGAAGAGAAGTGAAGAATCAAGGTGGTAGATCAAGGCATACAAATCCAATTGGGGAAGATTCCAATCTCTACATTTCAAATTGTAATGGATATAATTGAATTCAACTTTGTATTTGTACAATTGAAAGGTATGATGTTCTAATTCATTTTGGATGTTGATTTGAGTAAGGATGCATGATAATTTGGTTTGAGAATTGTTTTTTTACTTTCCTTTGAGAGCTTGAATTGCACTAGAACTTTGTTCCTTACCTCCTAGGTGTAGGTAATAGCCAGCGTAGGAGGTAGTTGATGTGAACGTTGGAGCCAATACGCGGGTGGAATCATCGTGAATAGTGTAGATTCATACGATTTTAGTTCCAATCCATATGCGGTGCTAGGTCGTAGGGCTATAATTGACGAACTATTTGGAGTGGTCTAGGGCTTAATAACGTGATGGTTTGCAAGTCTTAGATCATCAACTGTTAGGTCGCCGTGACAAGGGGTTAACGAGTGTAGGGTCGATTGCTCAATCTCCTAGGAATTAAAATGAGTTTACATCAATGATTAACCAAATTTGATTGCATCTACACTCATCTCAACATCCTATCTTCCTAATTTGAGAATTTGATTGTCTTGGTTTACCGTTTTGGGAAAGGATTGATCAATTGATGTTTGTTGGTTTAATTCATATTTGTCATATATTGTTAGCATATGTTTAAATTGAATGTTTAGATTGATAGAAACTACTGAACGATTGTATCATGCTTAGCTATAAGACTTTGCCATAGTATCATACAAATATTATTCTTGTGTAGTTAGAGGTTTAATTTGATTGAACTTTTAGCCGCATCAAGTTTTGGTGCCGTTGCCGGGGAACTTCATTTAGTAGGTTGCTAGATATTGGGGGAAAAGTGAAGCTTGTAGGCTTGGTGTTTGCTTTATTGCTTGTGAGAACTTTTTGCTTATAGCTTGTTGATTGATAGTTGTTTTTCCTTTGTTTGATCAAGTTGTTTAGTTTGGTAATTGGTTTCTTTTGTGGAGTTGTAGGTCGTTTATGATCACGAGGTCCAAGGCTCGTGAGCTCTTGGAGAGAAAATTATAACAAGGGCAAGGAAGTATTGAGATTGATTTGGAAATGGCTAATCTGGAAGATGATACAATTCGGATTGGAGAGTTAGAAAGGCAGATTGAATTGATGAAGGTTTTGCTAAATGAGAGGAATGGTCCTCGTAGACCACTTCAAAATCTTTTCCGACCTCAAGGGGAGCCGTTGACCGGAGGTTTTTGGTTAGGAGTAAATGCTACGTAATTCGAGATAAAGCCACAGTTGGTCCAAATGATACAGAATAATCAGTTTAGGGGACATGCTACCGAGGATCCGAATGTCTATATATCTCGATTTTTAGAAATCACGGACACCATTAAGATCAACCAAGTGCCCCAAGACCAAATACGGCTGCGGTTATTCTCATTCTCTTTGAGGGATTCGGCGAGGCATTGGTTCGAAGCGTAGACAAGTCAAATATTACCACTTGGGAAGAACTAAGAAGAAGTTTTTATTCCAAATTTTTCCACGAAGTTTAACTTTGAAGAGAAGGGCGGATATAACCTCGTTTGGGCAAAGATACGATAAGCCTCTCTATGAAGCTTGGGATCAGTTCCGAGAGCTTCTACGGAAGTGCCCTCGACATGGTCTTTCTAAAAGTCAACAAATATGCCAATTCTACGGTAGATTGAATTATGATACAAAAGTCATGATGGATGCTTCTTCGGGAGGTGCATTCTTAGATCAAGAAGAGGAAGATGCTTGGAAAACAATTGAAAAAATGGCCGAAAACAGTTTCCAATGGCCAAGGGAACGGAAAGATTATAGACCGGTGAAGTCGGTGAATGATGCTTATGAGACGGAGGATTTCAAAGAACAAATAGTTGCCATGCAAAGGAAGCTTGACAAGCTATCTACTACGGGGAGTGGAAAAGAGGATATGATGATACTTAAGCATGAGAGTGCTTATTCGGAGAATGTGAACTTCGTTAATCAAAGGATGGGGTACAACAATAGACCTCAATACAATCCTCAAGGGAACATGTACTATCATCCATCTAATCGATTCCACCTTAATTTCTCTTATGCAAATCCGAACAGCGCTCTAAATCCTCAAATGCAATTGGAAGGAGGAGGGAGTAGTTTTCAAGGAGGATATGCTGGGGGAAGTAGTAGATATGTGAATCAAGAGATGAGGAGGAATCCAAATGAAGAGATTGATAAGCGTTTTGAGAAGTATGACGGAATGTTCGCATAAATCCAGCTGCAAATTTCTTCAATTGCTAAACAATTAAGTAGCAAACATCAAGCTGTGAAATTTCCAAGCGACACGGAAATTGTACAAAAGAAAAGTTGCAATATGATTGACGGTGAAGATGGGATGAATGAGAAATTGGAAGTCATGACTCCAAAAGTGGAAAGTGTGGAGATCAAAGAAGAAGAGAGTGTTGTGAAGAAAGATGAAAAGGAGTTGGATGAAGGAAATGGTGAAGACAAGAAAGAAGAACAACGTGAAAATGTGCATTTCTTTGACTATGTGAAGAATGGAGATATAGAGATGCCACTTCCGGAAGAGATTGAATGTGTACCTATGTAGGATGAACTCTTTGGAGTTGAAGTAACTTCGGAAGGTGAACTAAATGAACCGGGAAGTGAGGAATATGAAGAGAAGAGCATTGCTAGCAAGAAGGAGGATTCGGGCAGTTTTGTCATTGGTTGCAAAATTGGGGATGTGAGAGTTGAAAAGGCTTTGTGTGACTCCGGTGCTAGTGTTAATATAATGTCGTGGGACTTGTACAAGGAGTTGGAGGTAGGACATCTTAAACCTACAAATCAAGTCTTGCAATTGGCAAATCAAGCTCTCTTTTGTCCACGTGGAGTTGTTGAAGACGTGCATGTGGAAGTTTTGACATTCACATTTCCAGGAGATTTTCTTGTGGTGGACATGAAGAACAAGGGTGGCATTCAATTGATTTTTGGAAGGCCTTTCCTACATACGGCCGATGCGCTCTTTGACATGAAACAAGGGGAGCTTACTTTCCAGTGTGGGGGAAAAGAAGTTGTCTTTACCTTACCTCAAAAGAGTTGGTGTGTGTTTGAAGAGGAGAGAGTTGATAAGAAGAAGAGGTTGAAGGATGTGCTCGACCCGGGGTTAAACTTCATGGGAGGCAACATCGAAGAAAAGGATGATCCGGGGGACTTTGATGATGTTCAACAAATTCGGACAAAGAAAGCTCGAGTGGATCCGAATCCACCTCGAAGTGCAAGAAGGAAGTTGTCTTTCCCGGAGGATCATGTCGTGCTAAATCAAGGTATGAGTTCGGGATCTGCACCATGGGATCATGATTGACATGAGGTATGATCGTCGAGCTTTCGACGTTAAACAAGCGCTTATTGGGAGGCAACCCAATATTTAAACTTTGTTATTATCATGTTTTTGAATAATGGTGTTATTGATTTGGTTTAATAATGTTGTTTAGTGTTTTTGATGAGGGATTCTTAATTGCTTGTGGATTTACAAACTTATTTAGCATTGTGATTGAAGAAGTGAGGGGATGGAAGGCGAGGTGATGGGAAAAGTGTCGGAGAAAGGGCGAAAAATGGTGGAAGCAGGGGCCGCTCAGCCGAGCAGTGCAGGCTCGGCCGAGCTGAGTTGAAGGCTGGGAAAGAGCCTTCGCTCGGCCGAGCGAGGCATGCTCGGCCGAGCCATAGCGTGCAGCAGACCCAGAGGACAGAGCCTTTGCTTGGCCGAGCCAGGCGCAATTTTAAAAGCTCGGTCGAGCAATTGCTCGACCCATTTGCCTTCCGGTCGGAATTTCTCTTCCCAAATTTTTTCCCATACTTTAGTACATTGAATTGATCCTATCTCACATTTCAATTTCTATCATGGCAAGCAAACAAGCAAGGGGGGAGTCTTCTTCTTCAGATGGGCGCCCGAAGAAGTTTGATGATGAGGAGTTTGCAAAGTACAAAAATTTGGCAAACCGGCAAGTTGTGGGCACTAAATACTTGTGCCGTGAGACGTTGAAGGCTATGAAGTTGAAGGACGATGTGTGGAGTCTCCTTGCAGGAATTGGTTGGAAGAAGATGCTCAATGCCAAATGGCCCGGCTACATGGAGTTATCGCGGGAATTCCTCGCGTCCGTTACTGTGATGAAAGGAGCGGGGGGATTACTGTTATCAATAAAGTTCAAACTACAAGGTACGGAACATTTCTTCTAGCAGGCTATTGTTGATGAAATTTATGGTTGTGATCCTGATTCCATATTTTTGCATGAGAATGTGAATTTGGGGGAATTTTGGGAACAGATTACGGGAATTTCATTGGATAGGAAGTTCAATATTAAAGAATGTAGAGCTACGGCAATTAAGAATCCCGCTATTCGTTATATTCATAAGTTTGTTGGTGGTTCTGTGTGCGGCCGGTATGAGTCAAGCAATGTGATTACTCCCGAGCTTCATATGTTATGTGCTTTGATGAATGGTATCAAATTTTCTTTGGGGGCAATGTTAATGGATGCATGGAGTCGGGCTGCCAATACTAACACCCGAACTTTCAGTTGTGGTATGATTACCCCTATTTTTGAGCATCTTCGTGTTGATCTGTCTGGTGCTTCTGCTCCGGCTTTATTCTTGGACTCAAATTCCTTGTTAGCCGGCCGTTTTGTAGTTCCCGGGCAACGGGGTGCGATCTTTTATAAATTCAGAAATTTGGCTATGAAGATGCCCCGCCCGGATTGGACAACAGTGGCGGATCTGTCTGATCGATCCAACTGGCTACTGGACACCGAGGAGCATAAGGATGTGGTCGGAGTATTATCTCCTGACGGTTATTTCACGAGTCTCCGGCATCTTTCTGAGGCGGAGCATCAACAATTGCGGGCTGCCGCCGGTCCTAGCACCCGTCCTCCTCAGCAGCCTCGGCAGACTCCGATGACAGATTGGCAGCAGCAGATGTACTCGATGTTGTAGCAAACTAATGCATCTATAGAGTCTTTGTGTTCTTCTTTTCAGGGTCTGGACACTTCTATGACGTCTCGTTTTGATGGCCTTGATCGGAGAGTGGACTCTATTCAGGAGGATGTCAGGGAGCTTCAACACTGAGTCCCCATTCCGTACCAGTCTCACCGGGACCGCCAGCAGCAGTAGCAACTGCAAGATAGGGCTGAGCAATGACGCACCGACTACCTTTCTACAAACTTAGTCTCACTTGATTAAGTTTGGGGGGAAGTGTCGGTAGTTGGTGCTCTGGTTCATTCTCTCCTTTATCTCTCTATCCTTATTATGCTTTCTAGTTTAGTCTAGTTTAGTTGAATTTGATGGAACTTCGATTGGGTTGTATTATAATTTACCTCTACTTTTGATTTGGATTTGAATGATGATATTTGGATTTGAAAGATGATTTTGATGAGTTTATATGATTTGTTGATGGAATATTGTGGCAAGCTTACATGTGTTAATTCTTTCTATTCGGTTTTGGTATGTGGATGTGTTATGGTTTGGAATGAATAGTGGAACTAGCGAACATTGCTTTATTTTTGTTGATGAATGGTTTGTGGAAGATGGTGGAAATGAGAATTTAATCAGCTAGTTTATGCTCAATTGTTTAGTGGTGTGTGTGTTGTTTTGTAGTAGGTGCAAATAAGGAATGGAGGGCGGTGATCGTGCCTACTGATGGATAACGTTTTCTATCGTTCTTCCTACCATTTAGTTTTAATTACATTGTGTCATGACATGTAGAGTGTTGCTAGGATGTTGTTTGCTTGTGTGTGTGTGATGAACCCGAACTAGACTTGAGATTAAATCATGATTTACTTAGTGGAGTTTGATGTCTACCTCAACTTATGATAGGACGGAATCTAGTTTTCAAAGCATGTTTTAAGTTTAACTTTTGAATTGTCGAGTTTTGTGCGTGATTAATGCATAGGACTTGACAAAAAGCTGTGAGGTTTGAGCCATGATATTGCCATATCTATATTGTTTGTGAGTGGCAAGATTGAGAGTACGAGATCTAGAACTTGCATTCGTTCTCTATCTATTGGCATGAGTGTGTAACTAGAAAGTGATCTTAGGCCATCGATTCCTAGTCCTACCTTTCACACCGGGAGTATAAGGTAGTTGTAATCATAATTTTGCCCTTCATATCTTTGACCCCCGTGATTGAGCTTTATGGGTGAATTCTTCTTGATTTAATTATGACCAAACTGGGGGGAAAAAGAGTGTATGAGGGTGAAAACGGTGATGAGAGTTGGGTTGGGAATTGATTGAATGAATATTGATGGATATTTGAGGCATGAAAAATATGAAATAAGGATTGTTGTTGATCTTAGAAAAAAATGAGCACGTACAAAAATTTTGGGTGCAAATGTTTGGGAAGAGAGGCACCGACAAAATGAATGAATGATGATGCATTTGAAAAAAAAATGATGAAAAAGAAATGGGAAAAGAGAAAAACAAAGAAGAGAAAGAAAAGAAAAGAAAAATGTGTTGTGAAATGAAAAGCCTCGGGGGTTTGTAGTGGTCCGAAAAGAACTAGTTTGGGGGGTTTTGGGAAATTGAGAAGTTTAGTCACTTTGGCCCAAAACCACCCAACTTTTAGTTAGCCACGTTACAACCCGTGAAAAGACCTTTTTGATTCTAGAAACTAACTCGTTGTAGTATAGTGGTGAGAATGGATGCAAGCCTATGGATATCAAGCTCGATATCTTGTGATTGTGTGAATCTCATCATCCCTAAACATGTGAGGGAGTGCTTTCGTTTCTTGTATCCATTTTTGATGAGTGGTTCATGTCCTTAGCATTAACCTTGTTACAAAGTTAGGTGATAATCTCGTTTTACTTAAACATGCTAAGATAACTATGATGAGCTATGAGGTATTGCATGAGGTAGATTAATTACTTTACTTTATTTTGATTGAGGACAATCAAAGGTTTAAGTTTGGGGGATTATGATACGTGCATAAAATGACCCATATTTTGATGTGTGCGCATGCTTGTTTGTGGCTATTTTACTCCCGTATCATATGTTTTTGTCGTATTTTGGTTGTGTTTTTGTGTTTTGTGTGTTTGATTTGTGTAGGACAGGTTCTGGGCATAAACGAGCATTTTTGGTGGAGTTTTGGAGGAAAATCGCATGTGTTTGGAGTTTTGAGGCATCGACCAGCCGAGCGAAGCAGGACCGGCCGAGCAGGGCAGACAGAGGGCTCGATCGGCCGAGCCAGGGTGGACCGGCCGAGCCAGGCCACAGAGAGGTGGCTCGGTCGAGCCACTTCGACCGGGCGAGCCTGGGCAATTTTCTCCAGATTTTTGGCGGTTTCCAGCTTCGATCGGGCGTGCCATACTTCGACCGGGCGATCCGAGGCCCTATTTGCTTGTCTATAAAAGGGGGAAAGTCAGTTATTTGAGGAGCTTTTTGTCATTTTTCATAAAATCTAGTTAGGATTTCTCCTAGATTCCAATTTCTATCACTATTCATCCAAATTCTAGAGGAGCTAAGAGCTTAATTCACCAATCCTTGGAAGAGAAGTGAAGAATCAAGGTGGTAGATCAAGGCATACAAATTCAATTGGGGAAGATTCCAATCTCTACTTTTCAAATTGTAATGGATGTAATTGAATTCAACTTTGAATTTGTACAATTGAAAGGTATGATGTTCTAATTCATTTTGGATGTTGATTTGAGTAAGGATGCATGATAATTTGGTTTGAGAATCGTTTGTTTACTTTCCTTTGAGAGCTTGAATTGCACTAGAACTTGTTCCTTACCTCCTAGGTGTAGGTAATAACCAGCGTAGGAGGTAGTTGATGTGAACGCTGCAGCCAATACGCAGGCAGAATCGTCGTGAATAGTGTAGATTCGTACGATTTTAGTTCCAATCCATGTGCGGTGCTAGGTCATAGGGCTATAATTGACGAACTATTTGGAGTGGTCTAGGGCTTAATAATGTGATGGTTTGCAAGTCTTAGATCATAAACCGTTAGCTCGCCGTGACAAGGGGTTAACGAGTGTAGGGTCGATTGCTCAATCTCCTAGGAATTAAAATGAGTTTACATCAACGATTAACCAAATTTGATTGCATCTACACTCATCTCAACATCCTATCTTCCTAATTTGAGAATTTGATTGTCTTGGTTTACCATTTTGGGAAAGGATTGATCAATTGATGTTTGTTGGTTTAATTCATATTTGTCATATATTGTTAGCATATGTTTAAATTGAATGTTTAGATTGATAGAAACTACTCAACGATTGTATCATGCTTAGCTATAAGACTTTGCCATAGTATCTCGGTATTCTAGCGGGCGAAGCGGGGAAAACCTGGAAATGACAAATATTATTCTTGTGTAGTTAGAGGTTTAATTTGATTGAACTTTTAGCCGCATCACTGTCGGCAAAGAAGTTTGTCATGTTGATGGCATTAGTTGATGGCTTCAATGGGAATTGGGCGCATTTTTCTTTGAGCGGTGGTTGATCGGTGGTTGGACCACGCATTTTTCTTTGGGCGCATTTTTCATGTCCAACGTCAACTTTGGACTAAAAATAAGTAAGTTCGTCGAAATCATCTTTCAGGAAGATGAACTTGATAAGGGTGAGGCTCTTCTTCAGACCGACTTTATACCCCAGATGAAGTAGCAGCCAACCCCAACAGACCAAACCCCGGAGAAAAAGATGAAAACCTCCAATCTCGGCGAACTGCGGCTGGAGCATGATATCCCCTTATCTGCTGAGGAGATTGCTGCTCTCCGGAAGGCTGCAGAGATAGAGCAATGTTTTTAGGACCTATCTGTAGGGTTTGAGTCTACGATGGACAACACGAGTTGCCATTAATGAATTTCTTGCCAAGGATCGTTCTTAGGATACCAGGAATAAATTTAATTAAATAAACCATGCGAATCCTATGCATGCTCCTACAATATTAATTGTAAGGGATGGATCTAGAGAATACCTGATTTCACCGTTCGATCTACAGGACAGATCGGAGAATAACTACGATGAAATAGATCTGGATCTTGGATCTGGATCTGGACGCCGGCTATGAGCGGTTGTTCCTACAGATCTGATCTTCTGATCTGTTCCCTTGCTCCTTGGAAATCTGGTGAGGATTATCCACCAAGTTAGATCTGAGATCTGGAGAATTCGATCAACTTCTCCCTACAGATAGCCGCCGCCCTCTCTCTCTCAATTATACTGAAAAACACTAGTTTTTCCAACATTAATGATCTGATAGAGAGAAGGGCCTATATATAGTGTTAGGGTTTTGAGAAACCCTAACCCTAATGGGCTCTGAGCAGTTAATGGGCCAGACCAGGGATCAGATGCAAATAATAAAGTGGGCCCTCTTTATTAATTAATCCTTCCTTGTTCAACCCTGAACATAATTAATTAATAAAACATTGTTTTAACCTTCACCACGGTAACAATGCTGACTCGCCCCTTTACTACCACATTATTAGGAACGGGTTGCACCAAACTAACATGATCCACATATTTAAGGCTTTAGACATTCATTAATTAATTTGGCCTATGACAATTAGCCACAATTAATTAATCTCTTATTTCCTGAGTTACACCACTCACTCCTTTTCACTTATGCCTGAATTAAAAAATTCAACCTGCAGGGTTTAGCATAATGAACCTTGTGAGCTCCTCAGGGAATGTCACCATCCTGAAACGGATATGCTTACCAAAACGTCCAGACTAAGCAGGCCACACATAAATTACCAACACCCAAAATACAAGTATTAGAGTACATGTAAGACTCGCCACCCCGGTAAATCAAAGTGTGGTCAATCTGTGTGTGTCCCTAATCCTTCAGTTAGGTTTAAGATCATAGGAAGTATGTTAGGGATCTGGCTCATTCGTATGTCAATGTGAATGGCACATCCCACTGTTGATCCCATCAATACATAACAATGTACCGACACATCAAGTAGCTAGGATAAGCCCACTTATGAACCGATGTGCCGCAGCTTAGACCGACAGCCTATCCAGGGACCGTCTCAGCTGTGATACTGTTTATATCTCGCTAGGTCAAACGATTCATATGATCCTCTGTGATCTACTACACACCATATGATCATCCCTATAGGCGAGACAATAGGATATTATAGTTCATTGTATGTTTGTTCCATCAGACAGCGAGCATTGTTGCGGCAACATACATGAAGACCAGTGTACAAAACACTTAATCATATATGCTTTCAGTATATAATCCCAACAATCTCCCACTTATACTTAAAGCATAATACCATTGCTTTTCCAAAGTATTAAGTGTGTCTATACTGTCAATCACTCCCACTGCATACACGTCACCTCTCGTCACGATTTCTCGTATGATGTGATACCACACATCCTATGTGTTTCACCACCTTGTGAGTCTTGGGTTCTCTTGAGTTTGTCATTGCACCAACATAATCACAATATCTTGTGATCTAATTAGGCAAACTCAGAACACACACCTCTAGAGGATGGCATCGGAGTTATATTGCTTCTAGCGAAGCTAATGAAGCTGACAAAAAACTCAGCATTCATTCCGGAATCTGCAACACACTTCTGTGTTAGATTCCTATAACTCCTCCTCCAAGGCCAACACATAGTTAGAGGCCGATTTTCTTTCCTTATGATCCTCCTGGATATCCGATGCCATTCAACTCACAAG